>CM077797.1:4188248-4385015 GCA_039737535.1 Lagodon rhomboides
CCCTGCCAAAGGTTTGGATGATGGAGGAGACTGTCGAGCGGGGCACATAAGGTTGCACTCGGCCACCTGCCTCCGCCATTGTGAGGCGATGGTTGATAACATGGTGGCCCGAATTTTATCTGGGACAGCATGGTGATCTTGTGCCTCCATGTTCAGAAATTGTACTGGTCCTGGTCAAGCTCTATTCACACATGTTTGGCAGCATTCACAATCATGGACAGCACCTGTCAGGTAACTAAACATATTGTTTGATTGGTCATCTGAGATGTGTGAAACTCCTCCTTCGTTAGTCAACTTCTATTTTCACCTGACTGTCAGTTAATCAATTTTGTTCTAAATGTTCCATGAGATTCATATAGGGTATTCATGGTGTTAGGTTCTTGACTAATTTTGACAATTGAACAGACTATTGTGCATGTGATAACTTATACAATGAAATGATGCTGACATGTTTTGGAGAGAACAACCATTAGACTGAGAATCAACAATCAGTTTAGATCAACAAGATCTATTCACTTGGAAATTGTGCTAAATGTAGGCTACCTGTACTTAATCATTTGCAAAGATGTATTAAGAATTTGATGAAATGAATGAGAAATTCAATTCTGTTGTGAACAACTGCCAAGTGGTTTGGAGGTTTGTCCATGTTATTTTGAGAATGTAATCTCTGTTTCAAGAAATGAGCCAAACCAATGGAGAAAAACTGTAAAATGAAATAAATACAAAGTGCCCTCTGACTTTCCCCTTTTTTGTCTTTTTGAGCTTTACTTTAGCACTCTGTTGGCCAGTGAATGGCCTGGTAGGATTCTGGTGGATCGATCATTTATTTTCCATGCCCTTAGTTTTGACTGGAGTAGCCGACGGTTGTCTCTCGTCTATGTGTGTCTGTCACTCACTGTCTCGAGTCGCCATGCGTGTCAGAATGCACAGATTTGATTGAAATGGCTCAACAACATCACGTAAGATGATTTATATCACACCCAGTTGGTCTGTGAGTTTCCCAGGCTGTTAAACCAGTACCGTAAAGGCTAGAAAAGCTGTGACAGTTAAAATAAAAAGGCTCCTGGTTATTAGGCTATTGGTTATAGGTCTGGGTCCAGATAGGACGGTGGCAGGGTTCGGACCGGGACCGCGGTCCACCTATCAGTGCTCATGGTTATATATTGTGTTACAGTATCCCAATTTTTTCCAGTAAATTTCAAAACCACAGAGATCTGTATTTACTCAAGGTAACAGTGTGTTTCACTTGTCACCTGTCGTTATAACTTCCAAAGAGTCAGAGAGTGAGGAGGGAAGTCAGAGGCCAATGAGACTTCAACCTAACATGAATGAAACCAACAAATAAGACAAGGTTAAACAGCTCCTGGTCCGTGAACATGCTGTCATGATGATAGATTTTCATCAGCAGTGGTGGATGTTTAACAATAAAGACAACAACTCCCATGATCCCACATTTATCAGTCTTTTGTTTAGTTTTGACTGAGCGAGCTTTAACAGCAGAGATTACATGTGGTGCATTTCAATACCACAGAATAAGAGCAATAATGTGGAAGATATCTTTTTCATCGGTGTGAGGCTCTCACACAGCAGGCTACTGGATATTTAGGTTATGTCCAGACAAAGGGGATTGTAACAGGCCACTACTACTAGTATCACCACAGGAAGGCTCTTCCACAGTCTGCGGGCGTATGAACCAAATGCAGCAGCATCACTCGAGGCTTCAGTCCTCAGGCGAGGACCAATTACTGTGAGAGAGTCAGTGGAACACAGTGATCTGGTGGGGACAGACTCAACTGGGGCCATCTTAATACTGATGATTCAATGCAAATGTGTCTAAAAAACCTGCATTAGTTTGGATAGCTGTTGTCATCTATGAACACTGTCACTGTCTTCACCATGCTCTGTCACAGCGGTTTGACCAATGATACACAAACGATGAGGCGCTTCAGATAATCCCAAATATTGGATTGGACAGCTGTAGAAAATGTTTGAATCCAGCCCCAAAAACCGCCGTGCACACAAGGAATCACCGTATCCTGTGGAGACTGCAGTGTCACTAGCTGCAAAGAGACCAGGCTAAACAGGGACGAGGTGAATACAGATGCTCTGGACCGGTGCGATCAGCTGCCTGTTACAGCTGTCTGGCTGCATGTGAGGCTCTGGAGGAACCACAGTGAGAACATGACGCTTTATTTGTTTAACCTGATTGTGGGATTCAGTGTGGTCGCTCGCCTCCTTAGACGACGGCCCACAACGAGTTCACAACTCACAACTGTTCACGAGAGAGAGCTGCCAGAGGCCTGCGCTGTCAGCACCATCCACCCCCCTGAGCTGTCCTCACCCCAAAACCAGACACACCACCAACACATCAGAAACAGCCTGGCTGACGGACAGCGTCGATCCGTAGGCTCTCATGCAGAGACATGTCCTTACAGACTGTCAGTCCACCCAGCAGTCAGTCAGCTGGTCAGAGTCAGTGGCAAATAACCTGCTGACCAGTCTGTCAAACCAGATATCAGCCAACCAAACCAGTCACACAGCAGCCTGTCAGTCATCACCTGCATGATAATCATAGGCCTCATAGACTAACAGACAGACAGACAGACAGACAGACAGATAGATAGACAGATAGATAGATAGATAGATAGATAGATAGACGGACAGACAGACAGACAGACAGACAGACAGATAGATAGCCTAGATAGATAGATAGATAGATAGATAGATAGATAGATAGATAGATAGATAGATAGATAGATAGACTGATAAATCGATAGATAGATAGACTGATAAATCGATAGATAGATAGACTGATAGACAGACAGACAGATAGATAGATAGGCTGATAGATACATAGACTGATAGATAGATAGACAGACAGACAGATAGATAGATAGATAGATAGATAGATAGATAGATAGATAGATAGATAGATAGATAGATAGATAGATAGATAGATGCTTCACCTCTACAAAATAAAAGCACGGCAGCAGAGTGACGCTGTCCTTGGTCTCATTCCCGCCTTTCAGCCGCTCCTTGGCACGAGACATGACGAGCGGCCGGTGGTCTGCCCCGTTGCCGGGAGACAGGCAGCTGTACTTGATTCCCGTCGTAATTTTGGCGAAATTCGGGCCGAGTCCGGTTACCCCGAGCCCTTAACGGCGGACCTCCATCTCCAGGCGAGGTGAGCTGGAAGTGTCGACGCCTGTTACTGTGATTGGTCCGTTGTCGCCCCTAAATTGCGGTTTTTGGGCTTTATAAAATTGTGCCAGCACAGGACTGGCACGGTCTCTCCTTAAAGTGTTCGCTCTGTGTGCTGACATTAAACGTTAATGTCGTCCTGAAAGTGTGTTCGGAGGAGAGGACGACTCCAGTGAGCCCGGCCGGTACCTCAGAACTGTCCACGGTGCTGTCTCCGCTCCTCTCCTCCGCTCTCCGCTCTGCTGCAGCAGGTGACTGCCCGCAAGTCAGACACAATCACCACACTTCCTGTTACGATTTTCAAAATAAACACATTGACTATTTCTCTGCACTTCAGTTCGTATTTCCACTGGACATATACGGTTGTAGCATTCCCTTTGACAAAAATACAACACACCTTTGTCTGTTCCGGTTACATGTCGTTGGCTTGACGCATATCAGCAGGTGCCGGAAAAGATAGGCCGAAACTTAACGACGTCTCACTCTGTTCAAATTTCGGTTTAATACAGCGCCGAAACACGCCCCTTCCGGTTTGACCCATGGGCCTTATCTCATAAAAACCTTGTATAGTGGAGAGACACAAATCATTTATTGATCCTGTTTGAATTGTGTCACGAATCACACACATGGTGTTTGTCAATAATCTAGCTAATAATTTCAAGTCAATAAAGTGTCAGTTTGTTGTAATTAAAGTAAAACCTTAAAGTTTTGTGTTAAAGCTCAGTGAACTACATCGTCTCATCAACACACGTCACCAACACCAACACTAATGACACTGTCAGCTGTGATGTCTTAATAATGATGTATTTTCTCAGTCTGATATTTCATTATGACAAACATCATATGTGTGATTCATGACACAATTCAAACAGGATCATGCATTATTTGTCTCTCACCAAACAACGTTTATCTGAAATAAGGATAATGTCCCTTCTTGAGACAAAAGATAACATCTGAGTCTTCTTTTGAAGAATTAGGCCTATAAAGATCAAAATAGAATAAACCATACAAGCTAGATTACAATAGAAATATGTAATCATCCCAATCAAGGTCTGTAGATGAGCCCAGCTTATTAACATTTTAAACACTGTGAATTGTTCCTTTAACAGCCACCTCTTTGACCCAGTATTAAGGTCTGGATTTTAACTACATAGTGATTCATCCTCTTAATAAACGACCAAATAAGGCAAACCAAAACTGATCGATGGGCGTGATGTCAGAAGCGTGCTAAAAACCTATTTTCTGCATGGGTAGCGCGCATGAGTGTGTGTGTGAACGCCCGCCTCCAGCTCAGCAAAGCTTTACTCGTGATAGTACAGTATGTAGGACACACAGCCCTGCAGATACACAGGCACCAAACACTGTGCCATGTTATCCCCTCCAGCCACTGCCTGCAATATGTTGTCAGTGTGTGGAGAGCTGTGATCAGTCCTGTGGATCAGCCTCACCTCTTCAGTGGGGTACAGTGTGGGAGAAGGCTCAGACTGAATGCTGAGGGGAGCCACTGTGACTAGAAAGAAAGAAATACTTATTTATAACCTATTTATATGAATATATGATTATATATGTGTGTGTGTGTGTGTGTGTGTGTGTGTGTGTGTGTGTATATACACACACACAGAGATATATCTCTGTGTGTATATACATATATAATAAAAACGCTTCAAATGATGAAATCTACTGTGAACATACTTGTTTGTTAGTGTTAGTGTGTCTGCTGACTGCTCTGTCTTGTTGTGATGTTGTTCACATCGTCTGGTCTTGAATCGTTTCTGTAAAAGAGACTCTGACTGAACAGAGTCTAACTAACTCTACAGAGCATTGCACTTACCTGTAATGCTTCTTAATAACTCTCATGTTGCTACAAAATGATGTAGATCATAGTTCAACTGACTAATTGCTGGCAAAATGTTAGTGTGTGGGGGAGGGGGTGAACACTTCCTAATTATATTTAATTATTCATCAAAAGTGAAGAAATTCTTTCTGGCAACAAAGTGACAGCCCTGCACCAGCTGGACGATACGCACCATGTTGTCAGTGTTTTGCAAAAAGACACGAGACTCATTTTCTTTTTGATGTCATTTTGTTCTGTCACATATTTATACATGTGGGTCAGTTGTCAAGAACAGGTGGAGATGAGGAGGAGCAGGGTTTGTGAGACACCTGCTGCTGATCTTAACTTTCACAGCTTTAAACTAATTCATCTAAAACATGTGAGTAATATCTGAGCACTAGTATTACATATGTTGCATCCATACTTCAATTCATTGTAAATCAGTAATGATGCTCATCCATAATTCTTATATTATATCATCAAACTTTGATGGTTATGTTTTTTTTTTTATATATATATATCAGGTCAGATGTTGTTCTCTTCTAACGGTTTGATTTATTGATATGATTAAAATTTGAATAACACTACCATGAACATCCTGTAGGTTATTTTGACTCAACACCGTCCAACTGCCCTGAATATTCAGTAAAGCGCCAAATGTGTATTAATTCGCCTCTGAAAATAGTCCCCAACAAACTTCCTCCTGTCTGAGTAACGTTTGTTAAAATCTACAGCGACCAGCTGTTTCAGAAAGTTACTAAGACTTTAAAACACACTTTAATGCAACCATCATTTATATATGGTTCATTAAAGGTCCCATATTATGCTCATTTCTGCTTCTTGACATGGTTCCTTGATGTCTAAATGGAATGTTAGTAACATGCTTTGGTCGAAAAAACAAGGGATTGAGCACAGCAGGGTTCTTTAAACACCAGTTTCACAGCCCTGCTCTAAGTGGCCGGTTTGACTGCTTTTCCCCTTAAATGCTAATGAGTTACTGCGTGCGCCGCCCAAAGACGGTATTTGCACCGCCCACCGCCTCTTCCTGCCTTGCAGAAGACGTGAGGACGATATATTGTAACCATGGCAACGGTTGAGTTTCTGATAGTAGCACAGCAGACATGTAGCAGATAACCCCTGTGCTCTCAGGTCTGGTCTCTCATGCCAGCAGCTAACGCTACACACATAGTAACATGTATACCAACACACAGGAAGGCGTTCGACTGCCAAGTTACTCCTGGGCGTCTAACACACTGTCCTTTAGCACAACATGCTAATTAATTAACGTGGCTCACTGGCCATTTCATACCGTCTTCTCTGCGTGTTCACGGTGGAACAGTAGCTCACCGTCCACGAACAACTGAGACTATTTCATACCATCTGCTCGGCCATGAACATGCTGAGGAGACCGTCTCCTCCCCATGTTCACGGCCGAGCAGTGGTTCACTGGCCGGTTTGAAGCGATAAAATCTCAGTATCCTAATTCATTTTCTCAATTCACTGTCATGTTTTTAAAAGAGTGCTGATATGACAAATTAACGTTTGGTAACATTAACATTATCGTGAATCCTACTGCCAGTAAGCCCAGCGTTGCTAACTTCACATGTAACGTTAGCTCAGCCTCATATTTACATCGACGGTTAGCGTTAGCTCATGTGCTAAACGGCCAAAGTAACACAAACTATACTGTTTTTTAATACTTACAGTTCCATCATCTGTGGCGTTGCCACGGACAGTGGGCATGGATCCATCTTTTAGGAACAATCTAGTTGCCAGTCCAGCGTTATACTGACTCTGGTTGCTGAAACAGTCCAGCATGAAGTGATTGGCACAGACAAAAACACTTTTGCTCACTGAAGCTGGGACGTTTCCCTGATAAATACAATTTTGCCACTTCACTCCGATATCCTCTTTGGTAGGGAGGCACTGAGCGAAACATGAGGATCCATGCATCCGACGTCAGAGCAGGAGTGCTTGGCTTTCGGGTTGTACATGGTAGCGGTCTGGCTGTCGGGTACAAGTGAATCGAGAATGAGAAAATTCATGTTCAGGTAGCTGGCGTAGTATGGGAGGAGATACCCAGCGTGAGGGTGGGAGTATTCAAATCACCCGAACTGTTACGTAACAGTCCAGGTGAAATCCAAATGGCTCATTTAGAGACTAATTTCCTGACTCCGGCAGTTTACAAAACATTGACTTAGTTGTCGAAAATCACGCTTAAGGGGTGGGGAGGTACTTCAGATTTTATGCAAATATACCTTAAAAAAGCAACAAAAAAGTGAGTTTTGCATAATATGGGATCTTTAACATTTATTAAAAGTTATTTGACTGAGTTTCAACTGATGTTTATAATACTTTATAAATGTCTAATAAATACTGTACAGTTCATCTATCAACAGTATTTAGTTGATCACTATTGCTGTTTTTCCACCGACAGTACCAGCTCGCCTCGCCTCGGCTTAGCGTGGCTCTACTTGGTTTGGTTTCATACGCATTGCGTTTCCATCTAGAATTAGTATATCTTCAAACAGTCATCAGCGACGTACTTATCCAAGCGACACATAAACAGGGCTAGCTGTGGGCTACGCAAAACACGTACACCTTTTCATTTCTTGTTGCACCATCAAGCTCTTTCTGGATGCGTCTTCAGCGACAACACTCAGGAGCGTCTCCACCTCTGCCACGGTCCACGCCGTGTTCCTGCGCGTTGTTCCTTCCATGTAATCGCTATGTTGACTGAACGCAGATGCTAGTTTTTAAAGGTAGCGGGTGTCAGGCTCGGACGTTGGCTCGTCATGAGTCATCAAGTGGCGTCACTCTCTGTCCGATCAGTGGCCGGCTGCCAGCTTACGTCACACAAAAGTATCAGCTCAGCTAGTATTACCAAAAATGAATTTGATGCATTGGCAGAAGGAGCTCTCAGAACCTTCTCACCTCTCTCAGGATTGGACTGTAACATTGTCTCATTTAAAATGACAAAAAACTGTCTACAAACAAGTTAGTACAGATAATTCAGTTGAACAATAGGTCGAAGAAACTTGCAAATCCACCTAAACACTGAAGTGTTTCTGCCATATTTACAGCACTGAGGTCAGATCTGAGCCCTGTTAGCAGGACTGCAGGACAGTAAACTGTCTACATCTGAACCTTCCTGTCTTCAAACACAGAAATATTCCATGTCTCAAAACATGGAGGGTTCTGTTGTTGGACTCACCGTGGATGGCAGCCTTCATAGTCTCCTTCAGTAACAACTAACGGAGACACAGTGAAGTGCCTCCAGTCTGTCTCCATTGTCCTGCTCTGATCTGTCTCCCAACACTCGTCTCTTGTCTGACCCCCTGTGATCTTTGGCTGCGTTCATGACGGAGGCACTGAGGGTCATAAGGATGTGTGGAGTGAGAGGAGGAGAGTGACACTGACCTGTGGTCTGATCTTCATAATGTCTTCATGGCAGAGATCCTGAGCTCGTTGTGTGTCTGTGCTCTGATCGACATGTCTGCCTGACTGCTGCTCTCTGCTCGGCTCTCACTTCTATTAGACTGCAGCTTCTGGGCCAGCGAAACCATGCCAGTCCTACAGGGGACGACACACACACACACACACACACACACACACGCACGCACACACACACACACACACACACACACACACACACACACACACAGCCATAACTGAATTTCAGGAGCTCTATTAAGCTGTTTTATTTTATAGGCCAGTTGAAAACTATGGTAAAAAGTTAAGGAATCACATCTTGATATACTTGTGTTTCTTATTTTATATTAATGTTACTAATTTTCTGATGTGCATAGACTAATACAGTATAGTCTGATGTGTGTACTTCCTCAGACGCTCACACAGCAATCTGACCAAAAATATTTAAAACCCATTGAACCTGAATTTAAGACAATTTAAGATTTTTAAGGCTTTTTATTAGGAAAGTTTATATTCTCCTTTTTAAGGACCCCAAAAGGAATACATTTATTGTAAGGAACAAAACATTTACTGGGACCGAGGCTACTCAAGGTTTAAAACAGCACACTGGCCTCCAGACAGACCCTCCGGCCCCGACCAATTTGGCCTCTTGCATGTCAGACAGTTGCCATTGCACACCAATCATGTTCATACACTCATAAAGACACATGTCAGTTTCCAGGAGTAAATAAACAATGCCATAAAATGAAATATAAATACAATATGAATGGACAAAATGTTTTAAAAGTGCATCTGAAGAGAGAAGAGGAGTATATGTGACCACTGGGTGTTACAATATATTAATAAATAAAGCTGCCAATAATAGTGTCAGACTGTTTGATGTTTTGGTTTTGTTGCTTTACACTCATCTATTCTATATACTCTGTATTATTATTATCGTTATTTCCTATTGACATTTTATTTAATAAAATTACTAAAGTTCTGTAGTTGAGTCGCTCAGCTAAAGATTTTCACATGAGTGTTCTATCAGGTGACATAGAAAATATTGAACCTTGAATACTCCTTGAAAGGGTTAGGATACATCATCATTTTGGATGTACCTGATTCCATACTGTGTATAAGTATGTTGTGTTGTTCGTCACACTTCATGATATAACCATCATAGATAAATGGTACATTTATAGTTAATTAATGCTTCATAGAAAATTCATTAAGCAATAGTAAAGGTTTATAAACATCAGATGCATCTTTGTAATAAACAATTGCTTGGTAAATTGTTTATAAAGCTTTTCACTGTTTGTTAGATGTGAAATAACTATTAATTAATGTTTCATTAACTATACATTTTGTTGTAAATGATGGCTTGTCTGTTTTGCAAGTGAATAGAATCTTCAGAGGAATAAATGAAATTAAAAACACCCCCTGTCTCCATCAGTAGAGCAGGTGGACAGTTCTAGGTTTGTTTGAATGACCATCACTGAGACTTACGGAGGAGCAATAGAAAGCATCCTGACTGGAAACATCACAAAGTGGCATGGTTCATCAGGACCCAGGACAGGAAGGCTCTACAGCGGGTCATTTAAACCACCAGAACATCACTGGTACCATCTACAGAGCGTCAGTGACATCAGAGAAGTGAGATCCGATACAGAAGCAGCAGACTACACAGCAGCTTCACTCCTCAGGATGAACTCATTATGTTTATTTCATTTGAAGAAGGCACAATGCACATTAATTAACATGATAGCTCTTCTGCAGCTGGCCTCTTGTTTTAAGCATGTAGATATATGACTGTGTCATCAATGTACATCTGACAGGCAACAGTAGGCGGACAGACTTCAGATAAGTCATTAATATAAGCTGAATATCAGAGGACCCAAGTTGAACCTTGAGACTCCATATGATTATCAAAAATGTGTGCAATTTCATGATGAATGCGACACATTTTTTTAAATTTAAAACCTCATGATTAACCACATCAAAAGCTTTCTTTAAATCAAGAAAAACAGCCCCTACACCTCCGCACTCCACTATAAAAAATAGATGTAGCACAAAGGACTTACACCCTTGTGTTTTAAGAAATGACAATGAAATGTACGTTGTAACTTTGTAACCTTGTAACTTACCTTGTAAAAGTAAACATAAAAGTAATGTGGACATTTGGCAAAGTTTGGTTCTTGGGAGAAACTTAAAGTTGTTTTGGAATTATTTAAAGTATACTCAGTAAATTAATTTGTAGAAATCAATTACAATTACTGACAAAAGAATTAAAAGAGAAGATTTTAGTTGAGCAATCAAATGGATTGGTTTCATATGATTTTGATGTATTTCTTTGGACAGATGAAAATAGAACAGTCAATATAGTGCAGTCATTTCTGTTACTCCTCCTTCATGTTCTCATATATTCATGGAAGAATTTTTCCACATTTTGTATTCTGTACATCTCGAATTTCAATGAATACTCAAAGTGGTATTATGCAAGTGGCTAAAATACCTTTAATAACTCAAAAGTAGAACAAAACATCAAAATAACTCCATCATATCCCCGCTGTGTTAGACGGACTCCTGGCGGTGTGGCCTCCGGTACACACGGTGGCGCTGTCCGCCACTGGCTCGTTTCTCGGCCGCCGTCTTGACTGCAGAAGAAGAAACTACAGTGTTGTGTAGCATGTATGGCTAGCAGCTGGCTGACGTGCTCAGAGCAGAGCCTGCTGAAATGACTTCCTCTGTGTTATTCACAGTTTGAGCTGGACACTGAGCTGCTCCGGGACGCAGGACACGAGCAGCTATGGACCAAACGTTCCTCCAGTGGAAGAGACAGTGTCTCAACAGGCTGGACCAGAGTAAGAAGGCCAGTGTGGATGAAGACATCGAACATGTCGTGTCTCTGCTCAACAGCTGTGAGCAGTACTTCACCACCAGCTCCTGCTCGGGTCGGATCATCCTCATCGACGGGGTGAGAGAGACCTGTCCCCTGGTCTCACACGGTCCTGACCAGCTGATGTTCTGTCTCAAACCTGTCATCACAGCTTGTCTCACTGCTGTGACATCTTCTGTTTTCAAGAGATGGAATCTCACCACAACATTTAGTCTATATTTGTTTTCTTGAATCGTCGCTGTCTTGTCTCTTGTCCTCTAGGCTCCAGAGAGAAGTGATGTCCAGAAACAGAACTGTGTTTGGCTTTTTGTCTCACACAAGAAATGCGAATGGGATGATGTGGTGAGAAATGGTGGGCTTGTGCACGAGCTATATTTAATCTAATGATGTAGATGTAATATGAAGAAGAGTCCACTGTGTGTGTCCCTCAGGTGTGTGCTGTGGCCCGGTCCAGTGGAGACGCAGTGTTGAAGTTTGAGCCCTTTGTGCTCCATGTTCAGTGTCGACGTCTGGGTGATGCCCAGCTGCTGGTGAGAGTGACAGTTCACCTGTGTGTGTGTGTGTGTGTGTGTGTGTGTGTGTGTGTGTGCTGCTGGTTGAGATTAATGTCTAATCTGCTCTTCTGGTCATTATACAAAGCAGTGACAGTCATACTGCGGTCATTATTAAAGTGCTTCAGTGCGCCCCAGTTGTTTTACAGTTGGGACTGATCCGTTCCAATAGATGAGAGCAGCCCATCCGGGCTCTGTGTCACACCCCCGGCCCCTTTTGGGTGAAAAGAGCTCCTTTAATTTGACTGGCAGTAAATGCAAATTCTGACAGATTTGCCAATTAAATAGAATGAAATCAAAATACCGTTTTGATTTTTAGCTATGAGGAACACAAACCTGATGGTCGACAGGCAAACAATCATCTTTTGTTGTAGTCGATCTACGTTCAGAGTCATCATAATACTATCATATAGTTTATTAAGTAAACAGATCTCTCTTGTCATTAATGATCTCGTCTGTCCTCTAGCACTCAGTGGCCATCAACTCAGGCTTCAGGAACTCTGGTCTCACTGTCAGCAAGACAGGAAAAATCATCACGGTAGGCTTTGTGACATTTCCAGCATTGTGGACAAAACGTCCAGTAAATCTGACTTTGCTTTGCTTCATGTGTTGCTCAGATAGACTGTATGAAAGGCTTAAATGTACCCCTACTGTATTTTTTCCCTTCAGGCTGTCCGTAGCACCCACGGCCTGGAGGTTCCTCTGAGCCATGCAGGAAAGCTCCTGGTTGAACATGAATACATCAGTTTCCTAACTCAGATAGCCAATCAGAAGATGGAGGAGAACCTTAGACGGATCGACAGGTCAGTATGCTAATTTGATCTTTGCCATTCAGTCATTGGTAAAAGTCATTGTGGCTGTTAGCCTCTACACAGTCTCACTAATTATTAAGAGTGTCACGATTCTCCAATTCCTCAATTTCATGATGTCTGTTGACTGTGGACGGAGCTTAAAAACTGTAGTTTTCTTGTCAACAACGCGAATATTGTCGTTAATTTGCCGCACTACGACATGCTGTGTGTGTGGGTTTTTTTCTGCCCCCTCTTGGCACGTCTGCCGGATGTGATACTGAGGTCGTGGCTAAATCCTCGATTCCATCTATGATTTCGGAGGCCAAGATCGTGACACCCCTACTAATTATATTAATCACAACTCAGTTCAAACATGCAAACGTTAACCCAGCTGCTGAGAGATGTTCATTTTTATTGTTTTGGTCATCTCCAGGTTCTACCATAATCTCCAGACAGCCCTGTCTACAGAGGAACTCAAAAAACTACAAATTCCAGATCCTCTCAGCTCACAGGAACTACAAGATTCTCCTCACAGACCGGAGACAGAGAAGGGGGAAGCAGAAGAAAAAGAGGACAAGATAAAAACAAGTGTGTATAAAAGGAGGCGGAAGAGACAACAACACCATCAGACTGACTGTTGCCATGGTGACGGGTCCAGCAGTGGGCCAGAGCTGGACGACTGTCTGGATCTGTTCACATGAAGAAGGGGCTCCTTTTATCACTGACTGGATGATAGTGTCACTGTTGTAGATGAGTTGGTACAGAACAGTTTAAAATGACTGACCAATCAGCTCACCTAATGCTTACATGGACCTAAGTATGGAATTTAAAACATAATGACAACAATGAAGACATTTTAATAAACCAGGAGATTCTCTTTGAAATAATCATGAGAGAAACATGAGAGGAGAGAAAACACATTGTCTTGCAGAGGCGAGTGGAACAGAGCATTGCTTAAAGAGGCGGCAGGACTTCAAGAGGAGGCCGGACTACAACAGACAAAACCAGACAGTCAAACACACCTGAAACAATTAAAGACATAGTAGAAGAATGCATATATTTGTATGTCACCTTGTGAACAATGAAACTTGTGGACATGGCTGTAATATTAAAGGCATACTATGCAGGATTTGTGGATTGCTGTCTGTAAACCGACTATTCACCAGTGCAGTAAGCAACTCTGGAGAAAGATAGTTGATGAGTGTCCTTCTCAGGTTGTCGTTGTCTGTATTTGATGACCTGGAAATCAGCCTCTTAAGATTAACTTTCTATAGAACTGCTGACACCTACAAATGTACTGATCACAGCAGACTAAGGAATCACAGCAGGACAGTCACTGGGGGAAGAAGTGGGGTGGGTCACCGGGGTGAAGAGACCTGCAGTTCCTCCCGGAGAGGAGGAGGGTGAACAGTCTGTGGTTGGGGTAAGAACAGTCCTTGACGATGCTACGTGCCTTTTGCAGACATCGCTTGCTCTGGAGAGCCTTGATGGAGGGGAGTGAGGAACCAGTAATTCATTGGGCAGTTTTCTCAACCCTCTGTTGTGCTTTCTGGTCAGAGACAGCAGTTGCTATACCATACTGTGACACAGTTGGTAAGGATCCTCAGGAAGAAGAGACGCTGGTTAACCTTCTTGATCAGGGTGGAGGTGTGAGGGTCCAAGAGAGGTCCTCGGAGATGTGGACACCCACAAACTTGAAGCTGGTGACGCACTTAACCTCTGTCCTGTTGATGCAGATCGGGGTGTGGTGTACCATCATTTGACTTTCTGTAGTCCACAATGAGCTCTTTGGTCTTCTTGGTGTTGAGAGCCAAGTTGTTGTTGGCGCACCACGCTGTTAGGTGCTGGACCTCCTCCCTGTAGGCCAACACATCGTTGCTGCTGATGAGACCAATCACTGTTGTGTCGTCTGCAAACTTGACAGTGGTGTTAGAACCATGTGCAGGTGTGCAGTCGTAGGTGAAAAGAGAGTAAAGGAGGGGGCTCAGCACACATCCTTGTGGAACGCCAGTGCTCAGGGTGAGGGTTGAGGAGGTGTGGTTATCTAACCTTACTGACTGTGGTCTGTTGGTTAGGAAGTCCAGAATCCAGTTGCAGAGGGACATGTTGATGCCCAGGTCACTGAGTTTGGTAATCAGTTTGGAGGGGATGATGGTGTTGAATGCTGAACTGAAGTCGATGAACAGCATTCTCACGTAGGTGTTACCGTTCTCAAGGTGGGAGAGGGTGGAGTGAAGCGCCGTAAAGATGGCATCTTCTGTACTCCTGTTCTGGCGATAGGTGAATTGGTAGGGGTCCAGTGTGGTCGGTAAACTGGTTTTGAGGTGAGCCAGAACCAGCCTCTCGAGGCACTTTGTGATGATGGGGGTGAGTGCAACTGGGCGGAAGTCATTAAGGCTCGCCGCAGTGGAGTGTTTTGGCACCAGCACGATGGAGGTGGTTTTGAAGCACGCTGGGACAGCTGCTTGGGCTAGTGACAGGTTGAATATGTCAGTCCAGACTAGGGATGGGCGATATGGACTAAAAAATGTATCCCGATAATTTCTGGTTTTATCACGGTAACGATAAAAATGACGATAAATAAACACCAATTCAGCCTAATCATTTTGACTATAAATCTATCACCAAAATAATTATAAAGGCTACTAAACTACATCAATTAAGTTCAAGCAGTACACCTGTACTGCAAAAATGTAGTGAGTGACACAAAACAAACAAGTCTGAAATGTGAGAACAGAATCTATTATTTATTTAAAATGTATGAAAACTTTTTGGCACACAGGCAGTAAAAAAAGAGTGCAAACAGCAAAAATAACTAAGCTTATAAAAATCACAAAGTACCGGAGGCTTTGGATGAAGTTGACACTGCTTCTGCATCCTTGCATCCTTCTTCTGGTTTGTGCTTGTGTTTGAGGTGGTGGAACAAATTAGTGGTGTTAACTGTCCTTTGTTTTTCATTCGTTCATTTGTTAGGGCTGTCATTTTATTCGAAATTTCGTTCGAAAGTGGAGGGGGGGAGTTCTTATTCGAATGTAATGACCTGTTCGAAATCAAAATGTACAGTCTATAAGCGCAACAGACCGTTTCAAGTAGTTTGCCTTGTGATCCAGCAGAGGGCGCTCTAAAACTTCACTATCAGCTTGACCTATTGCACGCCCTATTGACCCTTGACCTATCAATTCAGCTAGCGTTAGCTTATGTTGTTTGCTACGAAAATGCGACACAAGCGAGCAAGGCGAACGACAACAAATCTGACCTCACCTGCTAGCTTGCCACCCACGTGCGGCAGCGGAGACTGAGGCAACACAGACGAGCGGAGCTGCTGAGCAATGTCAAGTGTACAACCTCGTCTGTGTGCTGCATGAATGTGATGTTAGACGGCCTGTGAAGTTAATAAAATAATGAAAATAATGTCGTGCGGTGTCCAGATAATGGAGGTGGAGCCTTGTTGAGGAACGCGCTCCTCGTTGCCCGGCGTATCTGCTCCGCCTTCCGCCATTGTTGTCAATATTTCACACGTGTTGGGCTGCGAGTGTGTCGCGCGCTTACATACGGGAATTTATCGTTTTTTATGTGGGATGACATATTCTCACCGTGGGGAATGTTTTTGACGATATATCGTAAACGATAACATATCGCACATTCCTAGTCCAGACCTCGGTCAGCTGCACAGCACAGGCCCTGAGGATGCATCCGGGACACCATCAGGACCGTGCTGTGCTGCACGTCGGTGGGAGAGAATGTGAGGGGCTGGTGGTTTGCAGGGATCACAGCCTTGATGGCCACCTCCTTGTTATCCCTGTCAAAGTGGCTTTGGAAGTGGTTAAGCTCATCAGGTAAGGAGGCGTTGCTGGATGGAGTTGAGGTGTTGATTGGTTTGTAACCGGTGATGGCCTGGATGCCTTGCCACATGCGTCAGGGGTCAGAGTTGCTCTTGAAGTGCTCCTCGATCCTTAGCTTGTGGCTGTGCTTGGCCTTTTTGATGCCTTTCTTCAGGTTAGCCCTGGATGAGCTATAGGCCCGAGCGTTGCCTGATCTAAAGGCGGTGTCCTGTGCTTTTAGCAGGAGTTGGACCTCTCTGTTCATCCATGGCTTCTGATTAGGGAATCTGGTGATCTGTTTGAGGCTGGTCACACTGTTAATGTTGGAGTTGATACAGTCCAGAACGGAGGAGGCATGTAAGTCAATGTCTATGCGGGAGTCGAGGGTGGCCTGAGTGACAAACATATTCCAGTCAGTGTTTTCAAAACGCTGCTGAAGTGCAGTCTGCTCCCTCTGGCCAAACTTTGACTGTCCTCACTGAGTGGTGAGTACTTAGGCAGGAGGAACAGTGAGAGGTGGTCAGATTGTCCTAGGTGGGGGATGGGGACAGCTTCGTAGGCATCAGCCATGTTTGTGTACCAAGTTTTGTTGACATAAATGCACAAACCTCCACCTCTGGTCTTACCGGAGTCAACAGCTGTTCTGTCTGCTCGGAAGATGTAGCGCCCCGTTAGCTCGATAGCGCTGTCAGGTACTTTGCTGTTGAGCCAGGTTTTAGTGAAAATCGTGATGTTGCAGTCCATAGTCCATTTGTGGGTGGTAATCCACAGCCGCAGATCATCCATTTTGTTCACCACAGATCGAACATTGGCGAGGAAAGGGCTTGGTAGAGAGAGGTTGGGGTTGGGGTGGTTGGGGTGGTTGGAGTGGTCAGATGAGAAATAAACCACATCTCCTCCCTGGGGACCAGGGTGGGTTTGTGATGTTGATGATGTCAGGTAGGTGAGTGTTTGTGAATTGTGTTATTGATGTGACTAAAGTGGTTATTTTAACCCAAGGTATGATCTTATGCTTACCAAGTAGATGCGTTTCCAAATGTAATTACCTAGCTATAAAAATGTAACTGTGAATTTTTCACATTGTCAGTCAACATGAACATTTGTTAAGCTGACAGGGATGCAGACTGGAGGCTTGCTGGCCCAAGGATACCTGACGGGAACAGGCCAGCATAAGGTTGCTGGACAGGCATACAGATTTGTAATCCCTGGTTCCGAATTTCGATGTATTCTCTACTGTGGCAATAAAAGCTTCTATTTCTAGCAATCAATGTTCAACAGCAACAGTCACCCTGGTGATGTGACAGGTTGTAGAACAAGCAATTTTCATTAGAGTGCAAAGGCTTGAAATCACTCTTTTGTCACTCTAATCACTCTTATTCAGTGTTAGTTTTCTACATGTCCTGACTATTCACAGGCAGCAGGATGTCCTGGACAGGACCTGTCAGGGTTCTTCTTTTTCTCTGACATGAAACAGGACAGTTCACCTGTCAACTGGTTTACATTAGCTGCCTGACCTCCCTATCAGCCCAGCGTTCAGTTATGTACAGTGGATAAAAAAGACTCTGCACACAGTGCTGTGCCCTTTATATTGGGACTTTCACTCATACAGTTTTCTTTAGCTTACATCCAAGCTGTACAATCTGAGACACGAGCCTCTCAAGGCTTTGTGTGTGACTCAGAGCATGTCATGTCTTAATGGGTGCTCATATATAATGTGTAGAAGCTGTTTCTTGTTATTTAACTTATGTTGCACCAGTAGTTACCACTAGATGGTAGCAGTGCTCATTGTTCCCAACTGAAACTGCAAACTGCTTGGCTGCTTATTGAGTTTGTGTTTAGTGATGTTCACTGGGATTAGACTGATGATGGAGCTGTAGAGTGGTGGAGGGTGACCCTGACAATGATGTGCAGAGGAGATCAAACTTGTCACTATTCATGATGTCTTTAGAAGTCAAAAGATGAATGGTGTTATAGACATAATTTGCCTTAAAGCTGAACTAATTATTATTTAATCATTTCCCACACGCAATGTCATGTGAACCTGTTTGGGGGCCCTATGGCAACAATGTACTGGTGGACCCTTATTGGCCTGTCCCACCCCAATCCACCTATCTCCCAACCATGATGCATACTATACACTTTGTTGCAGGCTATACTTTACAGATGAATTAATACCGGAACCAGCACTATAATGTTTAGAATTTGCAATGCATTTGCAGTTAACCAAATCAAAACTCCATAGAAAATAGGGATCATAGATAGATAAAATGAGGTGGATACAAACACGGCTACAAATAAATGCTCCTGTTGCTCTGTGTCTTGTTTGGACTCAGCCATATGAACTTTGTAAGGTGATAATGTCAGTGCTGTTTTTAGCTTGTACTGCTGCCTGAACACACCAAACCCAGCTTTAGATACACAATATGTAATTTCTTACCTGATGCGACTGAGACGCACGTGTTCACAGACAAGCTAATGTTTTAAAGTTGAAGTCACGTTACGTAAGTCTGATCTGCAGACTTTCTCCCCCACTCTCTGACTCTCTCCTGGAGGGTATACTGCAACGACAGGTGACCAAATGAAACACACCGTTACCTCGAGCGTTCTGGTGGATTTCTCTGGTTTTTGAACATTATTGGAAACATTTGGGAAAATCACGTACATCCAGTGCACAACTTAACAAAACATGTAACAAAGGTCTTGTCATTTTTAGACGTTTAAATGCAGTATTCTTACATACCTTCCATAATGTACAACTTGAGGTCAGAACCTGTGTTTAACCTTTTTTAACATCTTGAGCCAACCTGCAAAATCAGTCTAGAAACTTTCTTAACATCTGCCCTCCACTTTCTCTTTTTTCAACAATTCTGCAAAGCACTGAAGTGAGTTTGTGTTCAGCTGACTGTAAGTGGCTCTTTAGAGATTGTTCAGTGAAATAGAATGAGTTTCCTGGTTGGCTGCAGTCAGATGATTCAGGATATTCACAGGAGCGGAAGGACAAGGTTTCCCTCCCACAGAATCACAAAATAGGCAAAGAAAGACTTTCTCCGTCTCTGAGGGGCAAATCATCATCACCATCTTCAGCCTTTGAACTGGATCATTCTCAGCGAATTGTTCGGCCAGGTTGTACATGTTAATGGTTTGGAAATTTGGATTATTGAGCATCATGGTGGGACACATTTACCAGGAAAGATTAAAACTGGATTATTCACAATGGTGACAATGGTAACTAGAGACTGGTAACGTTGGATTTGAAGTAGCATCATTTATTGGAAGTCATCAGTTGGATTCTTCATCGGTGTCCAGGTCAGGTTGTTGGAGGCTGGGTCCACCATGCTCTACTTCCAGGTGGTGATTTTAGCCGCGACAGTGATGCTGGTTTACTACTGTGAGTTCACTGACACCTTCAGTCCGGCAGAGCAGGGCTTCATCTGCAGAGATCCAGCTTTGACTAAACCAGATCCTGGACCTGAACAGGACAGTCGCATACAGCCTGTAATCCTGTACTCTGTGGTGGGTGGACTGCCCGTCGTACTGGTGAGTCGCACTGTGATTTAAACACAATCAGCTGAAGGTACGGCTTCTCTTTGTTGTGATGAAGATGCTGATGCTATCGGAAGAAGAGCTACAGAGAGGCACAGATGTTAAAAGTGCAAGTGAATAGAATATACTGTACATAATTCAACTGTCTGATAAATGTTTATCTTATCAAATGTAAATGACAATGTTGACAGGTATTTAGTACAAGCGGTGTAAGAAGAAGTATTCATTACAGCATGAATGTGCTTCACAGTTTGCAGAAGAAAGAGATGAATCAGTCAATACTTTTATATTGACAGCCTTTAAATGACTGTTGGTCATACTACTCTGCACTTCCTCTCAGCTCTACAGAGGGTTTCACAGTGTCTGTCAGCTCACGTTCAACTATGTTTTGGTCAGTCTGCATCATTCTGCAGCATTGAGCAGCTAAATAAGAGTATATTTCCCTCAGGAGTTTGTGGAGATCAAAACAGAACTCATAGTTGAGTGATTTTTGGTCTTGCATACATCACTCTGCTGGATGTGTAACATGTGTGCTAACATGTTTGAACACTAGAGCCCAACTGAGACCCACTGTAAACTTTCTATCAAAACTACATACAGCCTACAGTTAGTGTCCCTACAGTAGGGAATGTTGGAGTCGGCCTACTCATGATCTGGTGTGTCATTAGCATAGCGCTAAGAGAATGAACTCTCCCTCAACAGCTGACTGCAGGGATTTCTCTTCGATCTGTTTCTCTTGGTAGCCATATGTCATAATTCTTATGACCTGTACTGTGTTTTGTACTTGAATGATCACATTACTGTGAGTTCACTGCATGTCTGATTGGGAAACAAACAGTGAAACCTATAGATCTCCTGTGTATATGTTGAGGTTTCTATTTCCTGTTATGGTATGAAAGCTGTTTTATGGGATTTTCACACTGGTTAGATATTGTGGAATACAGGTTGAATAAACGGAATAGATGGGGTGTGAAAAGAAGCACGTGTGTGACAGTTCACATCATTAATGGTAACTTTATTCCAACAATTCAACAACCCAGGCATCTCCAACAGTAATCTCCTTTTTTCATTGTGTGTCACAGATCTCAGGAGTAGAGCTCATCATCTTCCTCCTTCGCTGCAACTCCAACAACCTGTATGACCAAGAGAAGGTGGTTATCATGGGGGACTGTTGCTATGTGAACCCCATGGTGCGCAGGACCTTCCGTTTCCTTGGTAATCTAATCACTGCAGTGAATAACTAAAATGTGTACAGACTTAAAGTCATCATTTTATAGCTTATGTGGTTAAATCAAAAGTTCCTCATGCGAAATATCATTTTCCACCATTAATCAGTGTCATTCAGTGTTGTGGCGGTTCAGATTTTATGTCATGGATTATAGGGCTGGTGAAAAAAATCGATTATTGATTAATCGCGATTATGATATTGACGATTATGAGTCGATTATTAAATTTCCAAAAATCGATTTTTTTTTTTTAATTGTAATACAAACCGGAGTCCTCCTCTCACTGGCTGTCATACCTGATTTAACCCGGAGGTGCAAGGTATAACACAGCTGTCCTGTGACCACAGAAAGTTCCAAAGCATCTGCATCTTTGTTATATGGAGAATAACATAAATAAATAGAATTTGGACATTTATTCACAAGTGTGGACATTTTTGTAACAGTGAAAGACTACATTTAAAACAAAGTAAAAAATAATAATTTGGATATTACAGTTACACTATACAATATTGAAGGTGCTGTGAGGTGTTACTCATAAGAGAAGTAAAATAATTCACCAGCTGACTGATGTTAAATGGAATATCAATAATTGTTAATAATCGAATCGGGAAATTGGGCTGATTAACCAACCCTAATGGATTAATAAGTGAACAGTACAGAGCCCCTGAGGGGACATGGGTGGAAGAAATTAAAATAAAAAAAGAAGAAAAAGCCTAAAAATGTTACAACTTGAATTGCAATTAAAAAGAAAAATAAATTAAAAAAACAACGCTGCCATGAAATCAGGCATTTTACGCCACAACAATCCCCAAAACGTCTTCAAAATCCTGGAGGAACTGTAAAATGACCAAACTCATTATATGAGAGTGTGTTTTATCTATAACAAACATTCTGACAGATGCTTTGTGCACATAACTGTGTTATTAACAAAGAACATTTTCTCTTATTATGAGATGCTTCCTCACTCTTTGGATGAGAACGGCAACATTAAAGATGACTGAGTTTCATGTTCGATTAAGAAATGATAAAAAACAAACAAGCACAATAAGTGATTAACTGGGAAACGAGGAGTTAATGGAGATTTTGCATCATTGTGTGTCATCACTAACAGAGGGTTACACGGCTGTAATCTTTGCATTGGCAACATGAGATTACCAGCAGAAAGCAGCATCCATGTCTGTTTTCAGGGGAACGAATTTCACATCAAGAACGGGGTCATCAAATGACAGAGGGAAGTATAGAGCAGTGGACAGGGTTAGGGTTATATAATGTGTCCTTCTCAACAAATACTTTCCTCTTCATAATGACAAAATTGTTTTCTGTCATGATGACACTTCTGGGCTGCCGTACCTAACAAACAAAATGATAGTCAAAGTAAAGAGAAGCCTCTGCTTCATGTCAGCCATACTGTTACTTTCTTCACTAGCATTCACACATACACAGATATGTAGATGATAGTATGTTTCATGCTAACACTGTACACAATGCTAACATTTTAGCATAACCTATGTTGATGCAAGAAATACATTTTGTCAAGTATTGTTCATTTTAAAAGTACATGAAGTGTTCTTATGTTATGCCGCTTTATGCTTCTTCCTGCTTTACTTAACAACTAAGATGACCTTCTAACATATGACACAATGTTATAGATAATTCTACCCAGCGCTAATGAAAAGGTCAATGCTGCTTGAACATTATGGCATCAGTAACAATGTTCTGATCAGTTCATTAACATACACAGGGCACATTTTAATGCTCTGAATATATTTTGACTTTTTTGAAGTACATTTAGTTAACGGTGCTGAAGTACTTTATTTAAGTCACATTGTCAGTTCAGTCATAAGTCCATCAGTCTGATGGTTTTTGGAATATCCTACTATTACAAAATAAATTATAAGACAGTGCGACTGGAAGCCTGTTCATATTCTGCATGAAATAGTTCATAACTGGGCTTACGTCGTGCAACATGCTGCTTTGTTTCCATGTGTTAACAAATGTAAATCATCTAACGTGTGCATGTTTCTCTGCAGGTGTGTACGTCTTCGGTCTGTTTACGACGGACATCTTTGTCAACGCCGGTCAGCTCATCACAGGAAGTCTGGCCCCTCACTTCCTGTCTGTTTGCCAGCCCAATTACACCGCCCTTGGTTGCCACGACACGGGCAATTTTGTCAGCCAGTCAGATGCCTGTACTGGTGACCCTGATGACATCATGAGAGCCAGGAAGACTTTCCCCTCCAAAGAGGCTGCACTGAGTCTGTACACAGCTGTTTACCTGGCAGTGAGTGTCTGCTGTGCAGAGACCTGCAGTAATAACACTGGTCTGAAGTAGTGTCACACACAGAAATCCTCTTCCTTTTCAGATGTACGTCATGTGCTGTGTCGGTTCAGCTGGAGGTCGTCTGACTGGCCCCGTCCTGAGTCTCTCATTGGTCAGTCTGGCTGTGCTGACAGGCATCAACAGAGTGGCCGAGTACAGAAACCACTGGAGCGATGTCATTGCAGGACAAGCCATCGGGGGAGCTATTGCTGTCTTTCTGGTCAGTTTTTACTCAGCTGCTGTAGCACATCATGACTTTATAAGAGTCGTTCACTGTTTGATAGATCTACTACAAACAGTGCTAATACATGTGATTGTTAAAGGGATGTGATCAGTTTAATGTCACTAAGTTCATCTACTCAAGTAGTGTACATAATGTAGAAATACAAGATACCTGTACCTTACCTGAGTTTGTCTGTGTTATGCTTCATTATACTGCTTCTGTTTACTCTATACTACATCTCAGAGGCAGCTTTAGTTACTAGTTACTTCTAATGTTTACATTTCACCCATTTTCACCCATCATGTCTCTCCAAATGTGGTCATTTTGGTCAAACAACCAAAAAAATCTTTTTTAACTTTTGCTTTATCGAGCTCATCTTAAAATCAGCACACTTAACTGAAGTTTGGTTGCTTAATCTGTATTCATATCCGTGTATTAAAATATATTATCTTCCAAGATGAATATTTGCAAGGAGCAAGGTATATGATATGACCCGAATTTATTTAAAAAAAAATTACAAATGAACTAAGAGTGTGAAGAAACAACAGTGTTGAAGTTCTGTCAGACGTCTCTGTACTGTGCTGCAGAGACGTCGACTGAAGCTAGCATGCTAATGTTGTTTCTTCACACCACTTTGTAGGTCAGGAGGTGAAAGTCTGACAGCTCCTGTAGTTTCAGCTGGGAGACATGTGCCAGCTGTTAGTGTAACAAGTTAACAAAATAAACCCAGATAATGTCAAGAAATGAAATATTGTAATTTCTATTTTCCTTACTGAACAGAAGAATACAACCGTACTAAATTCAAGTTTCTCTCTTTTGGTTTGTGGTGTTTTTTCAACTAACCAGAGAATCTTTCAGAGTCTGAGCAGCACTCTGCCACTGTACATTAACCACAATGGAACAGCGGCCTAATGGACTAGCTTGCTGCAGGACACGCACTCACAAAGCACACGAGCTGCTGTTGCTTGAATGAACTTGTCTTGTCTAACACGCCATGCACCGAAGCTGGGTCACAGCAACAATCCAAACTAACATGATGAAGTTCTGTCTCCCTCCAGCACCACAAACACATCTCTGCAGTACAAGTCTCCACACACACACACACAGGCCTTCCTGCTACACTCACTCTTTTATTTTATACTGCTGTGTTTGTATACCGCTTTTCCTTATGATACACAAACCACATTTAAAATGACTGTGATGCTTTTCTTTCTGTCTTTCTTCCTTCCTTCCTCCCTCTCTCTCTCCCTCCCTTCCTTCCTTCCTCTCTCTCTCTCTCCCTCCCTCCCTCCCTTTCTTCCTTCCTTCATCTCTCTTTCCTGCCCTTCCTTCCTCTCTCTCTCTCCCTCCCTCCCTCCCTTTCTTCCTCTCTCTCTTCCTTCCTTCCTTCCTCTGTCTCTCCCTCTCTTACTTCCTCTCTCTCTCCCTCCCTCCCTTCCTTCCTCTATCTTTCCCTCCCTTCCTTCATCTCTCTCTCCCTTCCTTCCTATCTCTCTCCCTCCCTCCCTCTCTCCCTTCCTTCATCTCTCTCTCTCCCTCCCTTCCTCTCTTCCTTCCTCTCTCTCCCTTCCTCCCTTCCTTCCTTCCTCTCTCTCTATCTCCCTCCCTTCCTTCCTTTCTCTCTCCCTCCCTCCCTTCCTCCCTTCCTTCCTTCCCTCCAGGTGGTGTTTGTGGTTCAGTATTTCAGAAAGCGCCCTGTGATTCCTCAGAGTCCCTCCGATGCAGGCACAGCTAACACTGACGAGGCTTCACCTCAAACTAATCACACCATGGCCATCAGTAACAAATACACCATTGCACAGGTAAAACATACATATAACACTTTTACACACACCTGGTTCTGTTTTCATTTTCTAAAAGAACACAGGAGTGCATAATAAACCTTACTGTATAGGAACACCACTGTGACATGACAGAAATTACATGTGCACATACCTACAGTACAGGGAGAGAGCCACTCTCAGCTGGTTTTCATAGTGAAGACATGTGCAAAATGGTCTGCTCAGTGTACATGTAATATTTGAGAGGCAATTTTGAAATAAAATGTTTTTATTTGTGCTCCTATAGAGCCCGGGATCCTGCACAGAGGTCACATGACTATGACCCCCTCCCCACAGGACCGAGGGGAGATGGAAGTCATCCATTCTAGATTACGCTCTGTGTCTACAAAGCTCTCATAGTTTAGGATTTAAAGCTTGTTTGTTCAGCATTTGATGATCATAATGAATCAGTCGTTACAAATTGTAAATGATGGTACATGTAGCATCTTTACAGTATCCAGAGGAAACAAACGACAGACGTTACTACAAACATATGAAACATCTTCATGTCTAATATGTTATGTGATAAAATGGTACATTCATACCATTCATCATCATCCATAGGTTATAGGGTCCTTCAAGGTAAAACTGTGTGTGATAATGTAATAATATATGTAGATGTGTGGTTGGTGGTCGTACTTCCCCTCCTGCTGTCCATGACTCCAGGCAACTGCAGAGTTCAACAAGGCCTCTTCTCAAGCAACACAATTCCAAAGCTGAAGCTGAACACAGGATGTTGTTGCGTGTCATCTCTACATGGTAGTTTGGTTGTTTTGGTTTCATACAGCTCAATTTTGTCATTTCTTTGCATGTCTTTTTTTATTTTGTTCAATAGTGAAAAGACTTGTTATGGTGGACAAACACACCCTTATGACCAAAGATACTTTACTTCCTGCTTGTTTCCTTTGTTTATTCCTGTTCTTGTACAATCTATTGCTGTTGAGTACTTGTTTGAAAGTATAGTGTTGTGTTACTTTAAACTCACAGGCCAGCAAAGAGATTTATTTTTCATACACTTATTGTGTTTTGACCCTCATGCCTCTTGCTTTTCATCGTACTTCTCCCATCAGTTCTACTGTGTATCCAGACATAAGATCTGATATGGCCGTGCTGGTGTTGTTCCTGGAGCGTCATACTGAATGTTGCTCCAGGACCATCGTTGGAACTGACCGATCACCTTTTTCTAATGTCATACTGTAGCTTTGTGACTCGGGGAAAAGACTGTAATCTTTTCTCACACGTGTTCAGCATCGTGAAAAGGTCCATTTGAGCCCAAACTGTGTTTTCCTAAACCTCACCAAACAGCGACAGAAAACTGAAAAGAAATAGAAAATAACAAGTGGACTTATAAAGATGTGATCTAAACAGGATACAAACCTCAGTCTCTTGAGTGTGAGTCTTTAACTCAGCCCATTCAACCAAGAGGTTTAGCTCCAGAAGAAGTAGAAATGATGGGCCTGGAGCAACATTAATGTTGTTCCAGGAACAACACCAACATGGCCATATCAAAGTCAGCGGATCCAAACCAGCCAGATAGCTCCCACATGGACTAACTCAGATACTATTGATCAAAGTTATAATGAAACCTGGATACACATATCATGACAGGGCCACTGGGCGTTCTCATAGCTATCATAGCCTGATATAGTCCATATATTTACACATTTCTGTCTCTTCTGAATAAGCTCTGTGTATGCTGATGTAATTAAACAACTTTTTATTGTCACAATCAAACTTTCACTTGAGTTGCCATGTAGCTGTAAGATGTTTGTCCTGTGATGTGATGTGATATTTGAGTTTCTGTGCTCTGTGAATCAGAAAACAAGAGTAGGGAAGCAATAAAATGGTCAGACAGGTTACTAATTAAGCAAATGGGTCAAAAGGAAATGTTATTTACATCTTAATTACTGTGCAGTTTTGATTCTACATTTAACACATCATAATTTCAGAAATAGCTGCTACCTGTAAGAAAGGACCATTTGAATGATGAAAAGAATAATCTACAACAATAATCTAGAATGATCAATCAAATCAATCAAAATGTATTTATGAAACACATTTAAAAACAACACCAGTACAATCCGGAGGTAAAACTTCAGAGAATGAGCTTGACTCACCGACACTCAGCCAGGTTTCAGTCACACACAGAAAATCTAATCGACGGGACGTGAAGAAATCATTCAGAATGAATGTCTTATTTGCTACCAATCTAGCATTTACCAGGGCTAACCTGGTTGGAGCCGGGCCTTTTGCCATCCTGGGTGCCTGACCCACCGGCCGAAGACTTCAGGGATTCACCCCAGCTCTGGGGAGGTGAGGTGAGCGAGAGCAGGTAGTATCAGATTAGGTAATTTTTTCAGTTTCGTCTGGACCATTCAAAATATTGTGAACCAGTCAGTTATGAAATGATGCAAGACTCCTATCTGCTGCAAACTGGCTGCACTGCAGTGGACTATTACAGTCAGCGATGCCAACAGATTATTGAAATATCATGCTTAAATACAGCCAGCAGCTCATTACTTGGCATGTGCCAACAGAACACATTTGATATGATTTTCTTGGTCCAGTTATCAAAATATATTGTATTAATATCACAACAAATACTGAATACTATGAAAAAAAAGCCAATGCATTTATAAAACATGCTTTATGCCTCTAAGTGCTGTATCATAGGACTTGTTTCTTGCAGTTGTTCCACTTTGACATAGATGGATTCTTTTACTCCTCTTTCAAACCATCTGTCTTCTCTGGACAAGATCTTCACATTGTTGTCCTCAAAGGAATGATTGTTCTCCTTCAGATGGAAGTGGACAGCAGAGTCTTGACCTGAGGAGTTGGCCCTCCTGTGTTGGTCCATTCGTTTATGGAGAAGTTGTTTTGTCTCTCCAGTGTACAGATCTGTGCAGTCCTGCTGCACTGAACAGCATAAACTACATTACTCTGTTTATGCCTGGGTGTTTTGTCCTTAGGACAAAACAAAAAACATCACATGTAGGCCTACCTGATGAGAAACACAAAAATATTCTTCACAGCCAGCTCTCAGCACAGTTCAATAGAGCAACACTGAAATCAAACGACATGAAATAAATTAATCTTGCTGCTCAAACAGTTACACCACGAGGATTAGCCACGAGGACATTAAGCTAACAGAGTTACCAACATGTACAGCAACTTACTCTACATACATTTCAATCATCCAACATCATCACAAACACTAGTTGTTGTTGTCGGGAACTTATCTCTACATGTATCGCTAGTAAAACACACTTTTGTCCGTAAAATTAATAGTATTTTGGCGGAGCTCTGTACAACACAACCTACCACGGGTCCGGTAACAGCAGACTGTTGATTAATTACGGGGTGCACCTGTGAAGTCTGCAATGAGCCGTCCGAGTGTGGCGTTCAAATACCGTAGTAAATCTCAGTGGCATGATACAAAATAATAGAAACAGTAATGGAGGAAGCAAGACAGGTAGTAATGGCATGTGAGATCATTAACTATACTAACTCCGTTACACTTGGAGCAGTTCCTGTGAAGGTAATCAAGGCTCTGCTCTCAACGTCCTCCATGTAGAGGTTGGCCACTATGGGGACAACGGTGAGCCCATGGCACAACCATGCATCTGTCTGTAGAAACCTTAACTGTACTGGAAGTAGGTGGTTGTCAGACAGAGTGTCCAGTAAGGCACAGATGTGGTGTTAAGTAGCACGAATTTCTTCATCATCTTAACAGCTTCTTGAGTGGGAATTAATGTGAAAAGTGATGTGACATCATAAGAAACCATTGTCAGTATGTCAGTGTTATTTCTCTCGCCTTGTTGGTGAAATCCAGTGAGTTTTTCATGTGGTGTTGAGCGTTACGGACCAAAGGAGCTAGGATACTGTTTAAGTGCTTGGATATGTCCTAGGTAACTGAGTTATTCTTGCTGGGGATGGGTCTTAGTGGTGCTCCTTCCTTGTGTATCTTGGGGAGCCCAAAGATACATGGGATGGCTTCCCCGTGGTGCAGTCTGTAATATAATGGCCGGTCAATGGCTTTGTCCTTTTCAAGTTCTTGCAGATATTCTATAACCATCTTTTTGTAGCTGTTGGTAGGATATCGCCTCAGAGTAAATTAGCACTTCAGGGCATCTGAGTCTGAAGGAACCGGCACTCTAACAGCAGTGAGTCTGAGAGGAGGAGCTAAGGCAGGCTGCTCCACCTCTGTCAGGTACAGGATTGTTACAGGCATGGTCCGAGTCTTCCTCCTGATACACAGGATGACCAGGTCCCCCAGCACAACCACGCCCCATCTGTCATGGTATCTGTGGAGTAATATTTAGAGGGCTTTAAGCTGATCTTAACACAAGCAAAAAGTCCAAACTGAACTGTGAGAGAAATTCAAAATTGAGGGATATGAAAAGGCATCATTTTTTTCATAAAATATTGTAAATAAAAAGACAGAGATAAAAAGTCGTAGCAATAATCCAAAAAGTAAAAATCCAAATTATGAGATAAAAAGTCAAAAGTATGAAGTATTGATCTCATACTTTTACCCAGAGGTGGACAGAGTACACAACTTCACTACTTGAGTAAAAGTACAGATACTCCTTGTCAAATATTACTCCAATACAAGTAAAAGTAGCTTAGTCAAAATATTACTTAAGTAAAGTACTAAAGTATTTGCTTAAAAAATTACTTAAGTAAAAGTATTTTAAAAATATCTCAGGAAATACAGGACAGAAAAGTAGCTTTATTGTCATTATACAATACACTGATGTGATTCTGCATCAGTGAAATCTCAAACATGGGTTTGAGTTAAGGCCACGGGTGCTCGGTGGGAGTTTCTCCATGTGTTTCTCCAGTTTCTTCCTCCATTGTATGGATTGTATAGCACGACGTAGTACAGGTACGGCAATACGACTAAGACAAACCATACGCGAATCAGCAGAAACAGTTTACTTTCTCAGAATATTGAAAAAAAAAATTATATAAAAAAAAAATCATCAGCTGACGTAAGTTCAAAAGTAACGAGTAACGAGAGCATCAATAGAAATGTAGTGGAGTAAAAAGTACAATATTTGTCCTTCAAATGTAGTGGAGTGAAAGTAAAAGTATCCCCCAAAAATAATACTCAAGTAAAGTACAGATACTCAAAAACTGTACTTAAGTACAGTACTCAAGTAAATTTACTTCTTTACTGTCCACCACTGCTTTTACCTCATAAGTTTTTATCAGCTGTTTTTCTTTAACTGGCAGAAATGGCTCCCATATTAAAGCAGTGTGTGTGTGTGTGTGTGTGTGTGTGTGTGTGTGTGTGTGTAAGTAGCTAATAATTTGAGTTATGAAATAAATGTAGTGAAGTGGAGTGGAAGTAAAAAGTACTCCAGTAAAGTAAAATAAATTGTAGCCTACTTAGTTACATTCCATGAGGCCTACTGACAGTGAACCTATGAACAGTGCAGAACTGAAGGTTCTGAGTCCAGTCACAGAGCTGTCAGCTGGAGAACTGTCAGCGGACACGCTGTCTCTGGAGGACGCGTCATGTCTCGGCGGGTCGCAGCAGGACCTCCCAGCGGCAACACTTCTCTCATTGTTATTGGCTAGCGGGAGGACAGCCAAGTGTCAATCAGCTGTAACACACACCAATAGGCACACATGGCCCCGCCCACGCCCCGCTACACCTGCAGCCGGGTGGCCTCGAGCTCCACGCGCCACAGACGCACAACCGGCCAGCGCGAGAGAGGAGTGGTCTGCTGTCAGGTAGGCACGGTGTTTGTCTCCACTGTGTGTGTGTGTGTGTGTGTGTGTGTGTGTGTGTTTGTGTGTGTGTGTGTGTGTGTGTGTGTGTGTGTGTGTGCGTGCGTGCGTGCGCGTGCATGTGTGAAGGCGTTTGTTCCTGTCATGTTGTATTTAATCAATCATCCAGTCACTTTGTGAACAGCAGCACTCTGTCACTTCAGGTTTAGAGGCAGCCTGTTGTCTGTCAGCACCCAGCAGAGCAGTCAGTCAGTCTGCAGTCAGTCACTCTGCAGTCAGTCAGTCTGCAGTCAGTCACTCTGCAGTCAGTCACTCTGGAGTCAGTCAGTCTGCAGTCAGTCACTCTGCAGTCAGTCAGTCTGCAGTCAGTCAGTCTGCAGTCAGTTACTCTGCAGTCAGTCACTCTACAGTCAGTCACTCTGCAGTCAGTCAGTCTGCAGTCAGTCACTCTACAGTCAGTCACTCTGGAGTCAGTCACTCTACAGTCAGTCACTCTGGAGTCAGTCAGTCTGCAGTCAGTCAGTCTGCAGTCAGTCACTCTGCAGTCAGTCAGTCTGCAGTCAGTCAGTCTGCAGTCAGTCAGTCTGCAGTCAGTCACTCTGGAGCCACACTGACCGTCATGGCAGCTTTCAAACAGGAGAACACACACAGAGACAAACAGAGAGGTGCAGATAATTCCTTAATGCTGCTTAAGCTTCAGTTTCTCCTCAGCGCTCAGCTTCTGTACACACTGCTGCCTCCAACCAGGTGGTGCTGCACTCACGTCAGTACTGTTGTACTGTCAGTCTTATTTCTAAACGGTGAAAACATTGTCTATACACAAACTGAGAACTTCAAGTGTTCAGTAGATGTAGTGCAGACGTTTGAGCTGAGCCGTTGTGCAGTCCTCTGTGGGGTCTGAGTCAGTGCTCAAGTGGAAAACTTCCAGCGTTCATTAGCTTGACTTCACACATGGTTTGTAGTCACACACTGTGCGTCCTGCATGGCTGTCAAGTGAAAAACCTCATGTAAAACTTTTGATTTCAAAGTTTTCAGATCAGTTTTTGCAGCTTCAATACACTGTTACCAAAGCTGAAGCTGATTGTGAAAAGATGATATCTGGGGCTGCAGTGTCTTTACTTAAATTCATCTGAGGGACTGAAATATTAAGCACCGTCTTTATCCATTAAATACATTTTCTCATACATGTTTTTTATTTTGTCTTTATTAAACCGATAAGCTGATCTGAATCATAAAGAAGTTATTTGATGTATTTGTTTGCTTTGATACATTTCATAGGTAAATCCTGAATTGGCTAATTATAATTCATTAACAACCTAATTCATGTTGCTGATTTGACTCATCAGGATCAGCACCTCTGCCTACTCTGTAAGATACTTCCCTATGCTGGGGAAGTAATATCCATGTATGTGAAGGTTTAATGCTTTAGGAAGAGATGCGTCCATGTTATTTTGTGGAATAACAACATTTTGAACTGTTCCCCTTTATTTTTTCATTAAAATCTTCGTGAGCATTGAGCCCTGTGAAATGATCATATGATGCCAGTGACAGACAGTCAGAGCTTTTCACACCACTTGTAAAAGTGTTGTTAGATTGTCGGATAGATACTGATCACATTGCACATTGTGTCATGCTGATGATCAGCCCACATGGTTGTTCTGTCCACAGCAGAGCTGGCAAGCAGATGGTTTACACAGATTAACAGCCTCATGAGCAGATTAGCTCAGAGCACCCACTGCTTTACCGCCTAGTTATCTGCCCGACTGTACGGCTCATATAAACTCTACGCAGCTTTTATTTTGTAGGAATGAGAAAAAGTCAGTCACTGTCAATGTATGAATGACGAGCTGGTCGTCAAATGTGTTTTCCCTTCATGTAGATGATGGTGGTGTGACAGCTGAGAACTGAGTGACTGACAGTGTGTGTGACAGGAGGTGGGTCAGATTAAACCCCCCCTCAGGCTGACAGGCACGATGCCTTGTTTGAGAGAGTTAGGGCAGAATAACGTGACCCCCTCCTTCAGTGGCACGGACTGGTTTCTTAAGATAACTTGGAGCAAAATTGATCTGAGAGCCTTTTCTCCTGGCTGACCTGAGGCACTGGGTCAGTGTGGGCTCTACAGCTGACCTTACATGCAAGGGCCTCAGGGGACACTGGTGAAATATCTGCATTATTAAACTTTGATTAAAAAATGTGATTACACCAGCAGACACCTGGAGTTTCACTCAGAGTTTCCCAGAAGGTGGCCTGTTAATAGAAGCACTCAAATGTACTGCTTCATTCAATGCTTCTGTCTAAGAATACCCCACACCCCGACCCGACCCCCTTATACATATTTGACCTACATCTATATCAAACACATAGCCTCCACACATACCGCTGACTGTGCAGGCTGAGGGATTCACCCACAGAGTGGTGTGTTCCACTTGTATCTCTCATTTGTGTTCAGCTGGAGTTTTAAAGAGCAGCCTGCTGTCTGTGTTGCTGGTCCTCGTTGAGGAAGCAGTCTGAAGTGAAATGGTTAGTGCCCACATGTCAGAGTTTCCAGCTGTTGTGGGGATGTTTCCATCGAGATGAAGTTGATCCACTGGGTCTTCACTTCCTCTGATGGGTGGAGCAGATGAAGATGTTGGTGTTGGTTCTTGCAGACAACAACAGAGAAATTGTGCTGCTTTGTTTCCTCTCCACATGTTGGTGTCAGTGAAGTCGGCGTTAGTGAGGAAACAGTACTTACTGGATGTAACTCCAGTTCTATGAGGACGTGTTTAGCCCTCTAACTGCATGTTATCGCAGCAACAATAAAGCACATTCATTTTAATACACTAAACACTTACATTATGCACAAAATCAATGTGGTGGCAGAACCCGACACTGTTGATGGTGATGAAAGCGGTACACTGCCCACTCACCTCATGGCTAATATTAGCCTTTGACTGATGGTTGAAGAAGATGAGAATGAGTCTATTCCTTGAGTTTTATGGAAACAAAAAGGCAGTAAATATTGTTATGTACAAAAAAACTGGACACTGACCTGTAATTGAGGAGTTCTTCAGAGGGTCACTTAACAGGATTGTGGTTTATTGTATTTTCTAAATTGTCACATGCTTCCATTACATTGGATCAACAAGTCCTCCAAATAAAACAACATGCCCTATAGAATGAGCCTACTAGCCTGCTCTATCAACCCCGTGACATAAGAGGCCTACGTGAGATCTGAGAAGTAAACTGGTTTGATGATGTCACAGCGCTGTGGTGGAAGTTTGTTTAGAGTTGGTTAGGTTTAGGTAAGGATCATGTTGTGGATTATAACATGTACATTTAGTCGTTAATGTTAGGGAAACATCTGGATTCAGGTTAAAATGACTGCTGCGTTAAGGTTTGGAGAGCTTTGTCATCATCGTTATAATCATAAACATGTAGTTAAGGCTAGAGAATTATTACCCTCATGCTTTAAAAGAAAACAACACTGACTGTTGGTCTGAAACAGGAAGTGAACAGTGGTCCCTCTCTTTAACAGTGCGTCTGCATCAGAAAAACGACCACATGGGTTGACTCCAAGAGCACTTTTTACAACTTAAATTTATGTTTCCTGTTAGGTGGCTTCCTCAAGTGGCTGTATTATTACAGCTGCAAATGAGGATATGAGGAGAAGAGCAATAAGGTCCTCATAGGGAGGAGGTCAGGGATGGACGGTCAGGTTAAACAAGCACAGGAGACTGCCGTTTGTATTCCGTCAACAGTGAGTGTCATTTATTAATGTTGTAATGTTTCTGCTGTTAACTGAAGTCGCGTATGTAACATAGGTATGTTCATAACTTAAGTTATATTCGTTACATAGTTTTCCTAAACCTAACCCAACTGTGAGCATACGATGAAGCTTCGGTTCACCTGTCGGTGGTGCGCTGCAGTGGTCATGTAGTTATGGAAATGGTGATATATGTCGTTTCAGAGGTCATTTGACAATCCTAATCTATTGCGTTGTTTAGGTCTGATGATGTGCTGGATTTATAGACATTATCTGATCAAAGAATGAGAGAACAACACCAAGGATCTGAGCATTTAAGGCCAGATCCCAGGACGATCAAAGAATGAAAGAACATTTGCCATTAGAAGTGATATTAGATAAATATTATTTTGTTTAAACCATAGATGGCTGAAAAAACAACATGAGGCGGGACACACACTGTGGACAGCTGGGCCAGCAGGACACCAACAGTCCCCCAGCAGACACCAACACTGACCCTATGGATAAAAATGAAGGATTTGACCCCACAGTATATAAAAAGCCAGAGGGTTGTATTTCTGAATAGGAAGTCACAGATTTACTCCGTGTAGGGAGGGCCCTAATGCAGCAGCTGTTGTAGACATGAAGTTCAGTTGAGTTAAACTGGGACAGATGGACAGCAGTTGCAGTGTGTGTATTAGTATGAAATCATGCCAAACTAGATTATGAAGATTTGGTGTATCAACTTGAAATGCCAGAGTTTTAGTTTAAGACATTTGAAGAAAATGAGCCAACATTATGAACAGAGTGAAGAAACAGCAGTGTTGACGTTCCGTCAGAGACGTCTCCGTTCTGTGTTACAGAGATGTCTACTGATGTTAGCATGCTAACCAGCTAGCCCCGGCCAGTCCTGTCTCTTCACACCACTCTGTAGCTCAAGAGGTCTGACAGCTCCTGTAGTTTCAGCTGGGAGACAGCATTAACGTCAGCAGTGACTTCACCATGTTTTACAAGCTCTCTTGGCTTTCAGTTTAATGAATGAACAAAATAAACTCACAAAATGTCAAGAAAGGAAATTCTCTCACTTCTGTTTTCTTTACTATTCAGATATATACTACCGATCAGAGCTGGTGTAAATCACCTCTGTATTGTGTCCCCCATCTGCAGACTAACCTCTGTCACTCTATTAGGCTGTGGTCAGTCCCAGTCTGTTGTCAAGCTGTGTTCACTGGGAGGCTGCTGATCCTTATTTACCGTGTTGACTCAACGTTGTGGTGTGGACAAACTCCGGTCAGCTAACAGGGCCACTTAGCTCAAGGACTAACTGAGCTACTTGCTAACAGCAGCTAGTGAGCATGGCCAAAGATAGCAACAGCAAAAAGTATTCTGACTGCGTGCGGTTCTGGAGCCCTCTATAGTTTTGGATCTACCTTTGTATTCTGGCCATTTCTCACAAATTGCACCTGTAAAGGTTACTTTGGCCAATACTGATTACAAGTACATAGCATTGACCAGTGCCACATATCACAGCATTAATTGTCACCTTTAAGCTGCTCAATGTACAGTACATTTACATTACAGTTACATTTTGTCTAGGGGAAGGAAGCTGCATGTTATCTTGTTGTTGGTAAGTCAGAAAGTAATTGTATATCCAGTGTTAAGGTATTCTGTGAGTAGGGTTAGTTGAAATATTTAATCTTGTCTAGATAACTTTTGTGTTAATTCTTGTGAAACTGTTGATGCTGAGTAACCCTGCATGAGTTAAATCTAGCACATAAGGGCTAGTCACGACAGCATCAGCTGCAGTGTCAGGACAGCGGAACGGAGACTTAGGGAGAATCTCTGCGGGAGTCCATCGAGGGAGTCCAAGTAAGTCACTGTCCACCACCCATCGCAGCCATGAGTCCTACCCAATCCCAGTCAGGACCGGAGAAGATTTCACCGGAGACCCATTGCTTGAGACAGTAACCCAGCAAACCTCTGTTACCCAACATTCTCCAGCGGTACTGAACTTGAAGTACTAAGAGGGCTATGGAACTGCCAGTCTGCAGTCAACATTTACAAGAAGGTGGACACCATTTCAGCCGCCTATGCCTCCCTGCAGACTCTCCACTTCCTGGCCATTACAGAGATCTGGATCAGTACAGAAAACACTGCCACTCCAGCTGCCCTCTCAATAGCCTACTCATTCTCACACTCCCCAAGACAAACAGGTCGAGGAGGAGGAACTGGACTCCTCATCTCCCCCATGTGGTCCTACCAAGTCCTCACCCTGGACCACCTACCCAGATCTGCATTTGAATTCCACACTGTCTCTGTCACCCGTCCTTTCAAACTCAACATTGTGGTGATCTATCGCCCTCCCGGTCCTCTCCGTGACTTCTTTGATAAGATGGATTCCCTCCTAAGCTGCTCCCCTGACGATGGCACACCGCTCGTTGTCCTGGGTGACTTCAACATCCACCCAGAGAAGCTGCACTCATCTGAATTCATCAACTTCTTCTCCCCCTCTCCACCCGCCCAGCGGGCCGGGAACAGACTTGACCTTGTCTTCACAAGGTCCTGCAGTACCTCGGCACTCTGTGTTACCCCGCTCACTGTGTCCGACCACCATTTTGTCACTATCTCTCTCCCCTTGAAGTCCACCACCTCCCTCACCCCTACGCCTCACATGGTCACCACCTGCAGCAATCTGAAATCCCTCTCTCCCTCAGCTCTCTTGTCAACTGTTCTTTGCTCACTACCATCCACAGATCAATTCTCTCTAATGCCCACTGAGGAAGCCTCCTCCACTCCGTTATCCTCCCTCTCCTCCTCTTTAGATGCTCTCGTTCCCTCACCTCTCATCCGGCACGATCATCTCCCCCTCCCTGGCTGTCTGAATCTCTGTGAACCAATAGATCGGTGCTACGAGCAGCAGAGAGAAAATGGAAAGAATCACGTCAATCATGCAACTCCTGGTCCAGGCACTGGTCATCTCCCGCCTGGACTACTGTAACTCCCTCTTGGCTGGACTCCCAGCCTCTGTGACTAAACTGTTGCAGCGTATCCAGAACGCTGCAGTGTGCCTCGTTTTCAATCTACCCAAATGTGACCCCCCTCCTCCATGACCTGCACTGGCTTCCTGTTGCAGCCCGCATCCGATTCAAGACGATGGTGCTGGCCTTCAAGGCAGTCAATGAAACTGCACCTATCTACCTCCAAACACTGGTCAGACCACACGCCCCAGCACGAGCACTTAGCTTCACTACATCTGCTGGCCGGCTAGCGCCTGCATCACTGAGAGCAAACAAAGCCCGCTCAGCAAAGTCACGACTCTTCTCTGTTCTGGCGCCTCAGTGGTGGAACGAACTCCTGACCAATGTCAGGACAGCAAAGTCACTCGCCATCCTGCAGAGTGTGACAAAAGTGTCTGCTAAATGCTCTAAATGTAAATGTACATTAAAAATGAGTCATATATATATATAAAACTGGTGTTTTCCTGCTAAGTCAGTTAGTGCTGCTTTGTGCCATACGCACAGTTTCCACAGTACAGTAACAGCTACTTTAATCTTGTAGTTAGATGCAGTATACATTTATTTCATTGTGGAACTGTGGAACAAATTTCTTTCCTTTCTTGTCCACTTTCTCCTCGCTCTTATTTTTTCCCTCTCCCTCACTGTCTGTTCTGATGCAGGATGGAGGAGTCTGACCTGCTGAATAAGAGGCTGCAGGCCATCACTGTAAGACTTTACTCTGCTCAGTGTCTGATCAACTCCAGCACCAGTGTTGGTGTTTTGTAGCCATTCCTACAGTTTCTGCTACACTGAACTATGGAAGACAATTAGGCCACTGAAATTTTTTGTTTCACAGAGACGTATGGAGCCCGGGAGGTGACATGAGTTAGTAAATCGGGCACACGCTCTTAATTAAAAACACAGTAGTGTTAAACGCGTGAGGCTGATCGTTCCTGAGCGTCAGCTTACATATGTTTTCACTTCAGTTTTCACAGAAACATTTAGTCTGAAAATATCTTAGTTATTGAATTATGATTTCACATCAGAATATCACATCAGAATATCACTGAATACAGAGGCATATAATGAATCAATATATAAACACATTCTGCCAGTAGAAATGGTTCCTGTGCCTCTGACCAGGACACAGTACACAGTATGAATACACATTACAAAATATAAATACACATTACAAAATATAAATACACAGTACACAGTATAAATACACAGTACACAGTATAAATACACAGTACAAAATATAAATACACAGTACACAGTATAAATATAAATACACAGTACAAAATATAAATACACAGTTCACAGTATAAATACACAGTAGTATAAATACACAGTTCACAGTATAAATACACAGTACACAGTAGTATAAATACACAGTTCACAGTATAAATACACAGTACACAGTATAAATACACAGTTCACAGTATAAATACACAGTACAAAATATAAATACACAGTACACAGTATAAATATAAATACACAGTACACAGTATAAATACACAGTACAAAATATAAATACACAGTTCACAGTATAAACACACAGTAGTATAAATACACAGTTCACAGTATAAACACACAGTAGTATAAATACACAGTACACAGTAGTATAAATACACAGTTCACAGTATAAATACACAGTTCACAGTATAAATACACAGTTCACAGTATAAATACACAGTACACAGTATAAATACTGTACAATACACTCTGACGTCTCTACAGCTAATAAAGCTGACTCACAGTTGATCCAGGTGTGATCAGCTGCAGCCGTCATCAGAATGGACGTTGATACTTCTCATTTCACCAACTCGCGGCTCCGTAGAGTCTCTGAACTCAGATAAATTTTCAGAATAGCTATAATCCTCATCTGAAGTAAACACCTTGTAAACATATATCTGCTTTTTCTGGCTGACCTCACCTGTTTCCCCTCAGTTGACTTGAATCTAAGCTAACTGTGCCGAACATTCACTCATTTCACTGATTGTCATGTAACAGGAGAAGCATCGCATTCAGGAAGACATCAGACAGAAGAAACTGGAACTGGACCAGGAGAAACTCAAATTACAGCATCTAAAGGTACAGTACACTCAATTACACTGAAAAACTGTCTGACTTAATCTAACAATACCACCAGATGAGGTATGGGGTAAACTGTTATCTGTCACATTCATATTGTTCCTCCTTCTGTGACAGGCACAGAGGTCACCACTAACTCTTTCAATATGTAAAGCTGCTGCTAGGAACTTTCATCTCTTGTTGTTTCAGGCAGCCGGCTGATACAAAGTCAGCTCTGTTTTAGTTCTGTACCACACCACCACACTATAGAGCAGCTTTTTTCCTCAATCCATCCATGACTCATACAACCCAGTGACAGGCGTTAAGAGTAATATAATTATTCTATCTTGAGATAACCGGTCTGCTCACTGATAGTATTGAGACTGTTCTAGTTAAATTAGTTCACAGATCTTCACCCACATTAATCAAAGTGTGTGTTCTGTTTGACATCATCAGAAAAAAGCTCTGAGAGAGCAGTGGCTGCTACAGGACTCCCACAATGCAACACGCCTTCTGTCTGACCAGCAGCAGACCAGAGCACTGCAGCTCAGCATCCACAGGTACAGACGCACACACACACACACACACACACACACACACACACACACACACACACACACACACACACACACACACACACACACACACACACACACACACAGGTACTGGACTGACCTGCACTGTGTCCTCATCAGGATAGAAACTGAGGTGGAGGCTTTGGAGAGAGAGGAGTCTATAATCTCCACCAACGAGAGCTTCATCCTCAACAGACTGAAGACTGTGGAGAAAAGTTCAGAGGATATTATCAAGGTACACACACCAAACACACACACACACACACACACACACACACACACCCAGCTGTATATTTTGGGCTCCGTTACGATGTTTTTACTGATTTGTTTCTGTCTTCTAGGAAGTCCAGGACAGCTTTGTTCCTGGTGAGTCATGATATATTTATCAGGATATTTTAAGAAGACCGAAGACAAGTCTATGTTCACAGTTCTGTTTTCTGTCCCACAGAGCCTCTACGGGTCACCACAGTGATCCCTGATGTCCCAGAATCCCTCTCTCCCCCATCCAGCAAACACTCTGAACCAAGCACACCAAGAAAGAGTGAGACCATTTCACTTGTTTCTGTCAAGTTCATTGTTCTTTGTAGTTTATCGGTTTTGATGTTCACGTGTATTCAAGAGTTCGGGGTTCACCCATAGTCCTATAGTTTGGTGGCAACGAATCTTAAAAGAAAACTGTAGTGACAAACCGAGCTTGTCTCTGGCTCCCTTGCAGAGGACAGCAGCTTTGGTCAGTCTGATGTAGTTAGAGTAGACTCCAGTGTGGTCCAGTGTTGACCTTTGACACTTGTTGCTCGATAAGTGTAATCTAAGCACACTAACATCAAACAGAAGCTGTGTGTTGGTCGGGGTTGGAATCTCAAGACACTTCACTTCGATCTGATTCTGATGGCTATGACGTGACTATATGACTATACTGTCTCACTGTGTAACTACCTTCTTCTTTGAACCAGCTTGATCCATGATTAAAATAAACAGATGAGAACAGATGATTGAAAAAGGAGACATGGGAGAGTCTTCTATAGGCTGTGTAACAGACTGAAACATGCTGTGCTGCTAACACCTGCTCCCATACTAAATGACCTCTGCTCTCACTAAATAGTGACGTTTGCTCATACAGACTTTTTAAAAATAACTGAAGTGTAGGAGCAGCAGCTGAAGTTGTCATTGCTAATCATGGAAGTAACCTGGACTGGTGTTATCATGTAAGTGATATTAACGTGGACTCTGTCTGTCTGTCTGTCTGTCTTCCCTCTGTGTCTCAGCTCTGTTTGCCATGGAGATCAACGTGAGTAAAAACCTGTCTACTGGAGAGAGCACAGTACTCTCTACTGCAACAGTTCCCCCAGAGGAGATCCACCAACACTCAGGGCTCAAGGTTTACGACGACGGCAGGAAGTGTGTTTATGCCCTGAACTCACAAGAGGTATTATCTCTCATATAATAATAATCATAATAATTGTAACTATAATAATGACAAGAAGAAGAAGAAAAAGCCACAACAAGTCATCAGTAGCTGTTTGTGAACACGCAGTCTGCTTCAACTGATCCAACCATTGAACTAGTAACCACACTATCACCAGACTCCCTTAACAAATGTAGTGATTTTCAAAAATGCACTAGTGCATTGTAGACCGTGTGCCATAGACTGTTTAAATAGGTCCCATAAAGTTGTTATCAGCATACCAATACAAAGAAAGGTTGATTACCAAGAGTAACTGTAACTGTCTATTACTTTGATCTTCTTCCGTGCAACAACCCCTCCTATTTGTTTTTGGAACATCGTCTTCTTCTGCCAGTGACTTTGCATTGTGTTCTCCTAATAATGTCCCATATTTTTTTCGACTTTTAGGGGTCACACGAGCAGAGCTGTGAGTCTGAGCTGTCAGCCAATGAGGTGGAACACTTGCTCAGAAGCGCCACAATGCATCGCCAAGTACACCAACCAAACTACCACCAAAACCACAGCAGGCAGGAGGAGCGTTGCTTTTACAAGCACCAAGATGAGAGAGGCAGAGCGCTGGGGTGTGACCTCAGACACCCGGCGGGTCACTACGGTAACCATCTCCCCAGAAACAACAGCTCGGAGAAAGACTTGAGCTGTAGGGAGAAGTGGCAGAGAAAACAAGGGGCAGATCATCGCTTTGGTCCCCAAGAAGGCCATTACAGAAGGCAGGAAGAGAGAAATAACCAAAGCAACCTGAGGGAAGGTCATCGCCTTGGAAACTACAAGGGGTTGGGAAATCACCACGACAACCGAAGCGACTGTCACTACAGTTCGTGCCAGGTGAGAAACTGTGTTCAAGAAGATCGGCCTGCAAGCGGCATCAACAGAAGCAATAGTTTGGTAAGTGGATGCGGAGCCAATGGCTGCCCTCCTCCCAGATCACATGACCAGGAAGCGCTGTCCACCTGCCAACCACTGCTCTGCTACACTCCAGCCAATTATATTCCTCTGAGGGATTACATCAGTGTGGAGGAAGAAGAACTGTATTGCTTCAACCCACCCTCCTGTCGCAGCCACGATGGAAACCGCCCCGCTGCTGTGTATGACTCCGCCCACTCGGACAGAGTGCCCTCCCCCCTCTACAGAGACGACGCTCCCTACACCATCCTCAACGCCATGGAGACCACTGAGCCAATAACGGCCATCTTCATGGGCTTCCAGACAGCTCCGGATGTCGGCGGGCAGGGTCGAGAGTTTGAGGGCTCCATGAAGGCCGAGCTGGTCATCATCGAAGACGACGGAGACAACGCCGCTGACAACAGCGTGAGGGAGAAGAAGAGCCAGGATCCAACAGGAAGTTCCGCTAATGGAATCATGGGAGACAAGAGGACGGAGAGTAAGGTGGGACCAGTTCTCAGAAAGATCCCAAAAAAACACAAACTGTGCTGTGCTGTCTGCTAACTGGACGTACTAATGCATGAGTGTCTGTATCAGCCTGCTAACCTGATGACTAACTGCAACCAAGCCCCCCGACAGTCTCTGTTTGACCCGTGACACACGCAGTGTGTGATGAGTCAAACAGATACTGTATAAGTGATGTCATGTAATGTACAGTACAAGACGTGTAGTGTTGCTGGTGTGCTGACATCATCACCTACCCACAGGTATCTACGGCGGGGGGTCAGGTGACCCCTGTGCATCAAGGGGAGATCCAGCTTTACCTATCCTGGAAACTCAATGCTTTCTAAGCAAATGACTCAAGTAGCTCAACCATGATGGAGAAAGGAGTCAGTTAAAGTGATTATTACCAGCTCTGCAAGTCTACTGAGCTTCCGGCCCCTCAGAGCTCATTGTCTTGGTTCCATCCAACATTTCAACTTCAAGATTGAACCGTACAGTTAATTCTCGCCACTGTGCACCATCTGCTCAGCTGCAAACAGCAGACGAGCACAGTCAGAGACTAGCTGGTGAACACAGTGGAGCGTTCAGCAGCTAAAGAGACTCAGGAGTTCATAAAGACCAAAACAGAACTGGAAGGAGAGTCACTGCACCAAAGTAACGCTTGTCTTGCTCTGTGTCTGCTGGATGTGCTAATGTGCAGTTGTTTTCTAATAACAGCCTGAACACATTTGTATGATAACACAGTTGGCCCGAAAAATCAATTAATGCGGTAATTAAAAGCAGTGCTGAACCAATATATTTATAATCTGAGCATTAAACAGTTGCACGCTGTAGACCTGAAAGGTGGCAAACCAAAGTAAGGCTGGAATTTCCTGTCAGGTCTACAATCATCAGATACATGTAGGCACTGTGAAATTATAGCTGATAGATGGAGACGGTAATATGAAGCCGGATTTCCTTTATCCACTGAACAAACACAGCATGGACAAACACCGATACCGTCAGTGGCTGTCTGTGTCTTGGTTCAAGTTGGTTTTCGATCCAACAATAAACACAGAGAAGAAGAGTGCTGTCACACCCGTGATGTCACCGCTGCGCCTGGGTACAGCCACGCAGCGTGGACCAGAGAGACAAAACGTGTCGTCCATCACAACTGTCATAAATGCCAGAAGGGTTCAGAGGGGGGAACGAAAGCTGTGGAATATTACGTCATCCATCTTTGCTCACTATATCTTCACTTTTCTTACCTTCAGGTATGAATAAACTACAGGTCATTAACTTATTAAAGTCCAAAAATGTCAGTTCGCTTATTGGTATTGGCTGAAATAATGTGCATCCTTTCTGAAAAGGTTGTGAGTTCTTTGTTGGAAGAGAACATTTACTGTGGTCAGCTAGAATTCAGAGGCTACAGTGAATTACAATGGTGAGCACTTTCCACTGGAAATATTTACATACAATTCTCCAACCACCTGCAGCATGATGTACTTCTCTTGCTATCTAACATAATTCTGTACTCTTTAATAATCAAATTTGTTAATGAATCAATGCAAAGATGCAGTGCAATTTAAAAATACTACCTACTGGTATATTCAGAGTATCAAAGAACTTTGAAAAATAGAATATTATACAGCACATAGGAATGAGGAGGATCTGTGGAACTGTATAGAAAACAGACACAGCTGCTGTCCTACGGCTCCCCCTGCTGGTGTGAAGGTGCTGATGTGACCTAGTTTATATTAATGAGCAGCCAAGATGCAAGTGCATTTGCATTTCTCGCTTGCAGAGTAAATTTCAGGGAGCCTCAGACCATCACTCTGAAACATCAGTCAGCTCACTGTGTATGGAGCCGTCTGTGGATCTCCTCTCGGCCCTGCTGTCTGTCAGTTCAGTCTCTGATCTGTAACACTCTCCAACTATAAATACTCTACACTATACTGTAGCCTGTATATACTCTGTAGAGCCGGCTCCGTGATCACAGCGATCGCAGTGGCAGCATGTAGGAGACACACTGTAGTATTCCAATAATAGTTCTACGATCACTCGGTAGTGTGTGTGCTGCTGAAGAAACAGCCTCACACTAAACCACCTCTGGAACAACATCTATTACATGATTTATCTATACATGATGTGTATCTGTTTTCCATCGGACCATCCTCCCTGTTAAAGAATAACAAATCACAAACTGCTCAGAGGCATGATGCAGCTTTTATTTTGGTTTCTTTCAATAGAAACGTTGCATCAACACACTGTCCAACTTACAATAACCAGCAATGATGTTACGTGACACAATCATTACTCACAACATGTGCAAAAACACTGAAAAGGCAACATGTGCAGATATATAATATCTGACTGGATCATAATCATGTTAAAAACATCAGATCTAAGACTGACAGCTTTTGTACAGAACTTCAAATACCATGTTTTTTTTTTTACATTTAGTGCATTTAGCAGATGCTTTGTCTTGTTTTGCGTTCACTTTTTTATACTAACTGTAAAGGTTTGAACATGTCAGATGACGAGCATGTGGAATGATGATGCTAATAAACCTTTGTTAATAACAGCTTCCTGTGTGTGTGTGCTGCCCTAAAAACCTCATCTCACAGTGTGTGCGTGTGTGTGTGTGTGTGTGTGTGAGTGACATTAATCCTGTATGATGTGAATCGGCTCAGATGTCCCCCACAAAGTCATGCTGGATATCAGTCTGTGTTATATTGACCCTGCTGTCATCTAATTATACTGTACTTCTGTCTCTCTCTCTGCTCTGTGTGTGTGTGTGTGTGCGTGTGTGTGTGTGTGTGTGTAGGATACATCCTGTAGCTGACAGCATCATGTCCGATGACATTAATGACAGCGCTTGTATCATTGGCGCTGACAGGCAGACAACACGAATCAGTCTTTGAGGACAGTGGTACCATTGTTCTTGATGTGGCTGCAGGACGGAGTCAGTCCACAGTTTACATTGACACCTCCACCTCCACCTCCACCTCCACCACCAGGCACCACAGAGGAAAAAGACCATCTTTGTATCACAATGACATGGTCTTCATCCACGGATGAATTTGTTTTGTCATCTACCATTTGTAAAATGAGAGTGAAGTACAAGCAGTGGTGGAGAAAGTATCGCAGCACACCATGCAGCCAGTTAATGAATTCCTCTTGTAATCTACAGAGCAGGTATCACAGCAAAGTCCATGTTCAGTAATATTGATTTCTGTTAAGACGGGGAATAGACTATACTGTATGAACTAACTACTCCTCTACTTCAGTGTTTTAAACATGCAAACAATACGACAAACGCCAATACAGTGGTTCCATGTTTCTCTATACACACGTATACAGAGTGCAGTATCTGTCTTTAAAGGGTCAAAAGTCAAATAATTGGTCGTCATTTTTAAGCAATAAAAATTCCTTCAAGAAAACATATTTAATGAGAACATAACCACTGATCAACCTGTGACGTAGGTCTGTGTTCAGCACTGACAGATGTCAGTTTTATACAGGCACTTCAATTATACTTCATTGTGCAGAAGGAAATACAACCTTTATGCAGTATTTCTTTTTCTAGGCTCTTTCACCCTGGATTATGATTGATGGTTGTATCTATAATCTCATGTACTGTATCTTAAAGCTAAAGAATCCAACCTGAAACACCTGCGAGGCCTCGTCTTACAGCTTCCTGTAGTGTGAGTCAGTGTGGAGCCTTTTAGTAAAGCACATGTTGAGCAGCACACTGCTGCACTCATGACAGTGTGTGTGGTGTGTGTGTCAGGTACAGAGGAGTGAAGTCTCTCTGCTGTGATCCCACACTGACCACGACAACCCGTTCATGGTCAGCCTGCCGCTCTGCCCCCACTGCTGCCTGCATACATCAGAACCTCGGTGATAACGTGATGGTGTCCTCTCTCCATGGTGCTGCTTCATCCTCTGTCTCTGCCCAGCATCACAAACGGTCGAACATGTTAGATCTACCTCTACTTGTTTTTCTAACGTCTATGCCTGGGTCTCTTTGTACCTCAGTCTTTTCTTCTTTTGTAAGGCAGCCATTCTCCTGAAACATCCGACTCATTGTCCTCACATTGACGGTATGGAAGAAGAGGCCTGTGAATATTCTCATTCATCCAGGTCATAGTTATCTCAAGGAAACTGAATCGAATGCAACTGGATTTGGTTTTGGTCTTTGAAGACGTTTCACCTCTCATCCAATGATGAAGCCTCTTGGATGAGAGGTGAAACGTCTTCAAAGACCAAAACCAAATCCAGTTGCGTTCGATTCAATTTCCTTGAGATATGGAAGAAGAGAAGAAGAAAATGACTATACAGTTTCAATCTCAGAGTTAAAGTCTCGATTCTGAGAATGACGTGAATCCAGCGGTCAGTAGACTGGATAAGCGCGATAGAAATGTCGCAATAATAAATATAAACCCCAGTCTCCTGGGTCAGAACACTTCCTCACAAGTCGAAATAATGGTTTCAGGAACAAAACCCACAAAGTGATATCAGACCGATGACAAATAAACAGGCTGTAGCACACACAGTAGGTTTAAGAAGTCACACGCTTTATTGAAGACATCATCAGCAGAACTTTCATTTGGCAATACTAAATGACTGAAACTCAAGGCAAACAGACTAAGAAATAAACAGAATCAGAATACATGACGCTAGTGAGGAGAAGCTGTAATAGTGGGGTCAGCTGTTGACGTGAGTCCATACAGAATATTCTAGAGAGTAGCATGTGGTGGCGCCTCCGTATTCACTGAGGAGTGGAATGAACACAATCAGAAAATGTTAAAGAACTTTATGACTAAATGCACTTTTCTTCTTAAAACTAATCACAGAGCTATGGAGTATTAAAGTATCTTAATTCAACTAGTGCAAAATCTTCACTCAGACTCAAACAGGTGTGGAGGTGGATACAGACAGTGAGTGTACAGGGGTGTGTGTTATGTGCTATCATACAGCGTATCTAACACAGTGACGTAATGACGTGCTGGACTTTAAACCTGCCCTGCTTCTCACAGAGCAGTTATTATTGTGCATTCAATACATCTCAGACTCTCGTGCGTCCTCACAGCTCCAAGTTCTTCAAGGATATGTTCAGATTTGTTCTAGTCTGCCTTCGTATAATACTCACATGCTGTGTCAAACAGTTACCGTTAGCTGTAATCATTTCTCATCTCCAGTCGTCTGAATTCTGCAGATTTTCTGTCAGGATCACGGCTTGAAACGGTTAAAAGAAAACCTGCTTGTTAGGTTTTGATCATAAGTTATGACTAAATAAGTCAGAATTAAGAAACAATGACCAACTCTTGCTACTGGCTCACCCTCGATCTTGCCCTGTCATTTAAAGGACGCAAATTTCATTGGTCCGTATTGGTCTGCTATGAGCCTTATGAGACTGGTTAGCATGCTAACGTCAGTAGACGTGTCCACAACACAGACATAATGTCAGCATAGTTGTTTCCTCACACTCAGTTCAAAATGTCAGTTCACTCTTTGAATGTTTTAAAACTAAAATTCAGGCCAGATTGAACAAACTGCGAATCATTTTTGCTGAACTAAGCATTTTTCACAGATTGAGGACTGTTTCATATCAAATCTCTTTCAGTGTATTTGCACTGGAGCATGACCGTTTTACAGCCAGTGTGAAGAGGAAGAGGAAGGAGGAAAAAGGCCGACTCTTCTCTAACTGAAATATATCAAATGTGGTATTTATAGAAGATAAACTTGAAAAAAATGAAACCCAGCCTCTCAACATTTAGCACAGTAAAGATAGACGCAGGCTACATCGTGTGTACTGACACAGCTTCAGGTTGCACAGTGACTCACAGCAGTAGTGAGTTAGCTACGTAGGTAGTGTTAGCCTTCTGTACTGTATTTCATACTGTAACAGTAGTGCAAACACATCACAGCTTATAGCGCAATCAAAACAGAGTGGAGCTAAACTGACACTGCTGCTGTTAGCGTTCTACTCGCCTGGTATTATTTCACCCTGGCAGTTAGAATCATTCCATGTCTGAGTTGACTTGAATGCACCTTTACTCCACAGCTGAGTCAGGTTGAGTTAACGGGAAAAACCAGTGAGTGAGCCACAGAAACCAAACTAAAGTGAGTTTTGATTAGCTAATGTATGAAGGATTACTATAAAACACACTCGCACACACATGCACACACCACACATAAAAGTCATCTCCTAAAAAACATGGCAGACTTCAAATAGTCATTCTGACACACAATATATTATAAACCTTTGACAAAGAAAAGCTTTAAAGATCCATAAGCGTCGCTCAATTCATAAATATATGCAGCAAAAATACAATACAATAAATCTCTTCTTAGGAATCGAGACAGGACATAAAAATATGTAGAAATCTTCACTAGACTTCAGGATAAGAGTAACTGATTCGTTCAGAAGTGCTCAAGTTGTTTTGCTAAAGCTGCGGAGCCACAGTTAGGAAGAGTTAGGCCAACTGTATCAGAAAAAAAAAAAAAAGACTGCTATGTCCTCGACTATACGCAACATGCTAACGCTGCCGAAGCTTAAACAGTGGGCTGCAAATGTTAATGCTAATGACATCCATGAAACCACCATGGTGACGCAGCAGCTCATTTAAAAGCTGTGTTCGGACTGTTTTGTCCTGACAGTGGTACCGTAATGGATCGTCTCCATTACGTAATCTTCTCCTCAGTTTGCATTCACTTTGTGTTCGGTCTGAACACGTGGCTTCTGAGATCCCGTTCTCTCCGGCATCCATATTGGAAGTTTTTTTTTAAAACAGCTTTGTTCTTGTAGCCTTCCTGTCACCAGGTGTGACTGTTCTATTTTTAATACAATATCAGAGACTGTTGGTGCTGCCTGACAAACACTTCTTCCACTGAATGTTTCTCATGATAGAGGTTAGAATACAGAGCTAGCAAACCTAGCACTGTATTGTACCAGCTGATTGTTTAAAGGTCCTTTATCATGTGTCCTGACGGCTCGTTTGAAGGCACACTTTTTGAACTGGCTGAGCATTTTGACGCTTTAACAGAAATAATTCAACATCTATTGCTGCTTAATAATGAAATACACATGGAAATCTCACTTTTTTCTTCAATATGGGACCTTTGAAAATGAGCTCAGGTTGGTTTTATGTAGAACATCAACATCTGTTTTTTAAACGTCCACGCCCTCTGATGTACGCCTCCATGGCATGCTGACGAAGGACTACAGAAAACTAGCAAGGCTTGCAACTTTGAGATTCCAGTATCCTCAAAGAGAATGTACACATTATTTGCTCTGTTTGACTTTGATTATAAGAAGCCCACAAAACTGAACCCTCATCTGGAAATCTATCAGGGGTAGAGGCGACGCCGTCCGAGAGGCAAAAGTGTCCCAAATCGTGATCGGTTAGCAGCTCGCACTGTTAAGCCAACGTGGCTAACACAGAAACCTGGGACATCCACACTCTCTCGAACAATGGCTCATCAGAACATTCCACTAAGGCGGTGATTTTCAAAGTCTGGATTGGCACATTTAAAGGGGCTCTATGTAACAGGTTTTAACAATTTACATGTCTTAATCACTTTTTGTCGGATTTTCCCTGACAGTCCAAAGGACGGGACTTTGGGCATGTCCTCGAGTGCCTTGCCTCAGCACTAACAGAGAGCAACGGAAGCTAACGTAAGTTTAGAAACGCCAACTGTGTTCCACAGAGCCCCTTCAAAACACATGAATTCAACACATCATGCTAAATTATTTTTGCATATACCTTCTCAAACCTCTGCTATGCATAGCTACAACATTTTAAAATAAACGCTGTATGCTGTCAGCAACTTTAAAATACACACTAAAGTAACATCAGAAATTAAAATGTGAGTTTGAAAATCACTGCATACAAATCAAGACATATCAATAAACAGTTGGTACTATAGTTGATTGACATCTAGAAATCAAAGTGCAGTAAATATTAAATATTAAAGGAGAATATAGCAGATTGTGACTTCCGAAGAGTATTTGAAATATAGGCCACATGTCAAAAACAGTTCTATGACTGCGACTGTGATGTCATACTCACTCTTTATTGTGATACACCTCCGAGGAAGTTCTCCAGACTGTGTGTGTGTGTGTGTGTGTAAGGAAGAAGTCTAAACTGAGACATGGCGGCCAGTTCTGTTGTGTCATGGGGTCATACTGCTTCAGACATCATGCAAAAGGATAGTTTGGCTTGAAAGCAAGACTTCTGAACTTTTGGAAACCCAAACTAGATAAATGATTTCAATCTCTGAAACCAGGCTCAGTGAAAGAAACAGTTCTCTTCTCATGTGGCCTCCCACAAGCAGCAGATTGTGGCCCGCTGCTTCTCAGCCATAGTTTTGACGAACATTGCAGTAGACATCGGCTGCTGACAGAAAGTGACTGTATGAGTTTTCTGGACGGAGGGTTAAAAAAAAAAATCATTTTGGCTTTGAAAAGGTTGACAGCTGGGTGCTGTCGTCGCTCACTCCTTCTTCTGATTGGCCAACAGGGAGGCCTCCCACCGCTGTGCCATGGTGTTCTGTCGTCGTGGCACGGAAGAGAGAGAAGGGGGGAACTGGAGGGAGGGGAGATTCAGCTAAACCACTGAAACCAAGATGGATGGATAGGTGAACGGTTTCATGGATGGATGGATGGATGGATGGATGGATGGATGGATGGATGTGGCAAAACAGGGAATGGACGGAGGGCGGGATGGTTGGAAGGATTAGTGGATGGATGAATGCGAGCGTGGTGGGCAGATGATAAAATGAGTTCAGTAATGAATACATTTGCTAAATTGTGAACTGTGAGATCAAAAATTAATCAGTCCAGCTGATTAACATATCAGGAAGTTCACAATCAAAAAAGGCAACGGATGAGTGAATGAGTAAAGGGTGAAAATCAATTACTCAACATCAAGATTAAACATGAATATGGTTTTTCATGCTGTGCACTGATACATGCAGCAGGCCAACACAGTGTCCTACAGCTGCAGTCTGACAGCTAACTATGGACGCTCATAGGGGACTTTATGAAAATGATAACAGAAATTGAATTATTGCATTGTCATTTAATTTTTACTCAAATAACACATACATGTGTGAAATACATTTACATTTTCAGGTTTACATTATCTTTTTAATAAAGTCCCCTATAGGCTTCTGTAGGTCCAGTCCAAAAGTCAGTATTGCATGTTTGTATAAAGGAGGATATTAAACGTTCAATGTGAGTGAATATTATTGTAAGGGAATAGAATAGAGTATAAAGTTAGATGATTCTTCCCTGGTGTACTGTATACTATGTCCTGTAAATGTGATTAAAGCTGCACTCATCAACATAATAAACTTAACATTTAAAGAGCTGGATATTTTTCTCAGGAGTTGGTGGAAACCAAAACGGAGGCAAAAATAGAGTCATTATTGAACGGATGCTCGTCAGATGATCCAAACACGACTGCACATGAATTGCTTTATCCGCTAGATGTGTGACTATCCATCTGTCTGTGGAGTACCTCTGCCATAACAACTGTTATGTCACCTTCTGTTGTTGCCAATATGTCGATGTTGGGTTTGGCAGCTTTTTACGCTGCCCCGTGTGGCCACGATTCAAATTACATTACATAAACAGCCAACATTGCTGTTGTTATGCATGGCTGTGTTAGTACTGAGAGATTCTGGCTACACCTTCTCTGCCATTTTTGTGCCACTAGCTTGCTAATAGCTAGATTCTGGTCACGCACAATGAATGCAGGGGCAGAGTGCACACAGCGGAACGGTACGTAGGTAGTCGATTAGGAAGACTGTCCAAACATTTCATTTGATCTGACTGACACATCGGGCAGGCTGCACAACCCACAGGCACCTGACTTTTCCTTTTTTCACGATTTCTGTTGCAATGAAAAGAGATTTTTCTACAGATAAAACTAAAATTGCTTCTAAAACAACTCGTTTTAACTCAGTATAGATACAGGTTTTCGTCGATAGAAGCTGCAGCGGGGAACTTTGTCTCCAGATCAATAGAAAGATAGTTTAGTGTGTTTGTGTGTGTGTGTCAGCCAACCTTGTGGTCACAAGACAAACTGGATCGTTCCATTTTGCGGGTCCTAGACGGAGACGATGGGGAGGATACAGATCTGTCTGAAACCTCTGGCACTGCCATAAAAACAAAGAACATTTTATCACATGGGAGAGATAATCATCATATTATCATTCAGTAAGAAGAAAGAAGAAGAAGAAGAAAAATGTTTTCTAGTTCAGTTGGTTTGGTTGGTCACCAACTCTTTAGAAAGTTTAGAAAGTGAATCATTTGAGCTGAACTGCAGCGTGACAGGAACAGTTCAGTTCTTCATGACTGTACGTACCATTGAAAGTGATGTTATCGCCCAGGCCTGGAGACACCAGCACCGTGTCGTACCTCTCCCTCCCTTTCCTCCACTCCTCCTCCCGCCTCCTCCTCCACATCTCCTCCCTCTGCCTCCTCCACTCCTCCTCCCTCTGCCTCACCATGCGGATCTCTTGCTCCACCAGTGACTGGCTGCTGAGAGAGCGCAGTTTGAAAAACGGATTCGACGAGAAAGTGCTCTCCTGGGTTTCCACAGACACGGGGGCGGAGCTGAGGCAGAACTCGGAAGCGCTGCGAATGATCAGATTGGAGGTTTCCACGACAATGACGTTGGCAGAAGGCACCGTATCCAGGCTCGTCGGCCAATCGGAGAGGCCTCCGATTGCAGAGGAGAGTAGGCGGCTCCTGGAGGCGGAGCCGGAGCAGTCGGGCTCCAAGATAATAACATTATTGGCCGTCATTTCATGGTAGACTGATCGGGGGAGGGAGGAGGAGCAGGAAGGGGACGGGGAGACGGACAAGGTAGGGGTGCGGCAGGCCGGAGGTCTGGGTGGAGATCGTCCTGTATGAAGGGTGGATGGTCTGAACACAGAAAACACAGAAACAATGAATAACAAATTTCAATTTTGCTCAATTTATCGTGTTCACAGTAGAAGGAAACAAAGTCATCAATAAAGACATCTGAATTTTGAAACTCTTCAATAATACTTATGATAATTACAATAATATTTTCAAAGCTGGTTTAGATAAAAACACCACCATCTTCATGTCTGTTACCTGGATATAGTCAGGCCCTGTGCGATCATCCCCCTCTCTCTGCGGTGTCGCTCCTCTCTCTCCAGAGTCAGCCGGATCTCTCTCTCCACCGGAGTCTCTGGCTCCTCCAGGGGGCTGCGGTATGACGAGTCATCCAGGCCTGAGTCCTCTGAGCTGGGGGACAGGGTGGAGGAGAGGGGGGGCTCCCTTGGCACCGGTGGATGGATCTCCCTTTGAGAGAAGAGGAGGAAACCCAGCTCATGTTGAGATTAACACTAAAACTCAACAAAACACATTTAGCATTGGTTTCCTAGAAATTAATAAATTTGTCTCTTCTGATGTGATAAATGTGATCAGTGTGTGGACTGCATTGTTTTTATCTGACCTATGGAAAGAGAGAGGGGACTACAATAAAATGAAGTTACGGACCAAACGGTAACCTCCAGGGCTTAAGTGTAAGTTATGCTTCCGCATTGACACAATGCAAGGCGGCTTACGAACCCATTACGTCCTTGCGTCCACCACAAGGGCCTGACGTGCACCTCCCAAAAATCCTAGATGTGCGTCGAGGCGACGCAAACACCAACGCAGTGGCATTGGCTGTGATTGGTCTGCTAACTACATCCGCTGGAGACCGCTTTTCCGGTTTCCACTCATAAACACTGCCATTCTTAAAAGTCTTCGAGTCAGTTATTTGTGCCCTTATTTGCAATAGAAGTATTTCTTCCTCGGCTTCGATAATTTCGAGCTCCAACGCCAGTCTCTCTGTCTCAGTCTCCATCGTTCACTGTGACTAGGAGAAAAGCCGGAAGGTAAACAAATAGGCCGAGGCTAACGACGATATACGTCACAAGAGTCTCGGTCGGATCGGTCAGTCTTTACAAAAAAACATAGCGCCCTCTACCGGTGTGGCACTGAATTGCATTTCGACACGTAACCAGAACCATCACGGTCTCATGACTGCGTCCAAGTAATTGCGTGGCCATTGGTGATCACTACGCGGAACCATAACTGACGCTTTAGAAATGAAGTGGAAGTAACAAAAACTGCAATTCCTCAAATGTCCACTTGAGGCTAGTGTGGACGACACAGTGTGTCCTATCAGTCAAGTTAGAGTTAAACCAAGACAGAGCTAAGCATTTCACATTAATTTGGTTCTCAAGCTGGTATAGGAGGTTATTGTGATCAACGGTTTTAAAAGCTGCAGCTCTAGAAGTCCAAAAGTAAAAGCAAAGAGGTTTGGTGTGAGTCAACGGAAATCCCCTCTGTGCCCGTTGTTCCTCCTCACTGTCCTTTGGCTAATGTACAGTTTGGTATTCAGTCTGTTTGGGTCGAATAAACCTGTGATAAAACTTGCATCATCATCATGACGTGAGGTGAGATTTGCTAATCTTTATGTGTGAACACAGAGAGTACGGTAGCAGTAAGCTTTTTGTTAATTTAACTAACTTGGTTCAGCTCCACCCACACTCCACCTCTTTGCCCATTTTTTATTAGCCAGCAGCTGGGTGGAGTCAGGTAATGCCAAGATGGCGACAGCCATCACGCCCAACGCTGAGCTACGTTATGTCTTTTCACCTTTGGGTGACATCACAGTGGCTCTGTCCACTTGTTAATGCTGTCAATGCTCTGGATGTGAACCGCTGCCGTTCATCAAAGATGTGTCTGCAGAGCAAAACAGCGCTCACTTTCGCCATTTGTAGACAGCGGATCAGTTTGATCAGTTTGTCAGTCAGCTCTCCTCACTCTCCCCACACTGATGTGACTCCTGTCACTTTGTACTGCAACTAACTTTGCTGCTGGCGCTGCTGCTGCACAGATTGATTTTTTAAAAAGCAGAATGGTAGTGGGGTCGATGTGCGAGTAATGTAATTGCGTGAGCCCAACCACAGTGTAACACCCGGAACACAGACTCAAGCAGCAAGCCTAGAGCAAAGTGTAAGTAAGTTATTTATAAAAAAAAATATATATATATTTTTAATATTAAAATTAATTCCTCTCCTATGAGATGACAATACTAGCAGTGGCCCCAAGTTAATTTGTGTTTGAGACCCCTGCAGTAAATAGTCCACAATACGATATTTATCACATGGCTTGATAATGTCCTTTACTGACAAATGTGATGTGTACAGAATGTATTATTTGTGTTAAATTTGTTGTTACTTTTTACTTGAGGTCTTTTTCCTTTCCTTCTACAGTAAAATAATAGTAGCTGGCTATGACCTACACACATGTAAAAAGTAGCCATGAAATGTTTTTGGCAATGAATGATTGGACTGTCTACAATTACAAAACAATACAACAGCCAGCAGCAATCCCTCCCTCCATCTGGTTTTCCAGCAGACAACCAGAGCCATGAAAATCTCTGTCAGTGTCACTGACACATTAATGTTTCCTAACTGTATGTTCAGTGGTTATCGGGCATTAATGGGTTGACTTGTTTTTCTCGCTGTTGGTTTGTAAAAACAAACAGCCCGCAGTAGAGCTGATGCAACAGATCGTGAGCCGTAGTTTGAAGCAGTCAAGCCAGGTGGTAGAGCAGTGCCAGGGCAGCCAGTTAGCAGCCCACCCTGCTGACAGCCTGTGTGCTCATAAATAACTAAGTACCTAACAAGCCTAGAGACACTCTTGCAGCAAGAGTGTTACTACAGCTCAAACACCGCTGAAAACAGACAATAATCTTGTGTGAGCGATAACAGTCTGAGTCGAGCATTGAGAACAAAACCAACGCAGCCAACCAATCAGAGGTGGAGTAGGGCGGTTCTTATGAGAACGAGCCTGTCTTCTTGAGCAGTAGGACCTCGCCCTCTGCTGTTCAAGCAGAACAATACAATGACAAGGAGAGAGAGTAGAATGCAGGGAATGAATGGGAGGACTGACGTTTTCGCTGCAACACAACCAATTCTGTCTGGTAGATGTAAATGTATTAAATGTCTATTGCTTTGTACATATGGGCAAAGAAACTGCTAATTGTTTTAACAATCAAGCAATGATATTCACAATCTCAGAAATGCCCATCATAATTTCCAAACCAAACCAAACCAGAACATCATCCAGCCAAGTTTCATCCAACCAAATATAAGAATTGAAGTTGAGTTCAATTTTAGAATTCATGTGTACAGAAAAAATCAGCCTGAGAAAGCTCAATCAAAAACAAGCAGTAGTGTCTGTAGCTCCGGTATTTCCTACCTGTGTTTGAGGCGGGGGCTGCGAGTGGGAGGGTACAGTGAAGTGTGGGTGCCCTGGAAGCTCCCCTGAGCTCTGAGCCCTGGTTTGGGGATTGGCTGACCTTTGACCTCCTCCTCCATCTTCTTCCACTGCTTGCGGGCCAACAGAAAGTCTACATGCTCAGTGGAGACATTTTCACTGAGGGTGTCTTGGTGGACACAGAAATCTACAGGAACCTGATGGGAAAGATGAGGTTCTGGGTTAGGTTACAAATGGGAGATGTTTTCAGTCTTATACCACACATTTAAAGAAACCCAACATATAAAAGCATTTTCATTCACATACATCTTAAGAAGTGAACAGAGACCCAATTAAATCTCAGGTGTGCTACGAGACCCAGACCTTCACAAGAAGATTCCAGAGAACAAGGGAGAATATGAAAATACAACTCAAGTACTGGAGGAGTCACATACTCTGATGATACTCTGTGAAGGCTAGACGTATCTACGGTGGCCCATAGGGGGCAACAATGCCCAATAGAACTGAAAAGGAACAGATTTGGCACTTTGAGGAATTTTAATGGTGTAATTTGTAAAATGTGTCCAGAATTCAAGGGTAGCTTCAAAAACATGGGGGGCAGCATATCACCAGATCATCCAACAACTGCTGCTCTTTGCAAGCTATCCTTGGTTGTAGTTAGCTAGCATTAGCTAATTAGCTCACGGCTCAGTTAGCCATGTAGCCCGAGCTCTAGAGTTTGCCAGGTCCAGGACCTTGGATCCTGGGGTAGTCACCTCTGAGAGGTTTAGCAGAGTGAGAGTGAACAGGTGTGGACACCAGACTGGGTCTGAACAGTCTCCAAGAGAAGGAGCAGGCCCTCTTCTATGGAGTCTGCCACGATGTAACAACTTATTTCTACAGTAGCCCAGAAGGGACAAACCATAGACTAGCTCTGGAGGGGAGTTTTACTTTCTTGCTGAAAAACTGAGTGGCATAGTAAAAAACAGCTGATAGGTCAACATCACAGGTCCTGTGAGGGACCAAGTCTAAGATGTACATCTCAAACCACAGTTTGAGCTCCGAGTTACAGAGAGGGCAGTCTTACCTTCCTGTCGGGGTCTGTGGAGCTGGCTGTGGAGCTGACAGAGGGAGAGCGCAGGAAACCCTCTCTGCTTGTCTTCATCTGCTCTTCATCATCATCCTTGCCTCCCCTCCTCTCCTCCTGCTCCTTCTCTACTTCCTCCTCTTTCTGCTCCTCTGCTCCAGTTTCTACTGACTCATCCTCTTCCTCCTTACTCTCCTTACTCTCTTCTTCTCTCTCCTCTTCCTTGCTCTCTATATCACAGATGCTATCATGGTTCTGTCCACCTGCTTCTTCCTGGTTGTTGACATCACAGGGCGCGAAGGCTGCCCATTGGTCCTCCCCTGCCTCACTGTCCGAGTACACGATGGCCAGCTCAGCTTGGAGGCAGTCACTAAGGTGACCATCGCTTAGGTCATCTCTGTTGCCAAGGTCGTGACCCCAGGCCTCCTGCAACATGGCCGCCATCGCAGGCTGCTCTGAAGGATGTGATGTGCCATCCAGGGGCTCAGATGATGGAGGACAGACTGGAGTGTCAGAGATGAAGAGCAGCTCTGCCAGAGCATCGTCTTCCATCCCTCCCACCGTCTTTCCTATCCACCCGTCCTCTTCTTTCGTGTCTTCTCTCTCTCTTTCTCCAATCACTTCATCCTCACCTTCTATTTTTACTCTCCCTTCATCTTCTCCCTCCAATCCGCTTCCCCCTAAATCTTCACTCCTCGTTTCTGCTTTCTCTCCATCTCCCCCTCCTTCTTCTTCTCCTCCCTTCTGTCCAATCTCAAAGACAAGATAGTCACACTCATCTCCATCTGTTTTTCCACTGTCTCCCTCTGCAGGCTCTTCTTCCTCCTGCTCCTTCCTGCTTGACTGCTGCATCCCATGGACCTCTGGGTAATTGAGTTCCTCTAATTCTCGGCTGTTCCAGCTAACCAGATTTTCTCTTTCCAGCTCTGTTAGCGGCGGCGATGAGCTAATTGCCATGGTAACTGGATCTGCTGGTTGTATTGGGGTCAGAGAATCGTTGACAGGGTTATTGTCGCTGGCGCTGTCGTCGTCCTGGTTACCGTCCGTTAGCTCAGGTGTTGCCCTCCTGAGCCCGGCCGTGGCTCTCTGTGGACACAAACACTTCATTAGGACCTGATCACTGTACAAACATTTCATGGCTCTTCAAACAGCATTTGTACATAAATGTAGACTTTTCAAGTCAATTTTATGAAACAATTAATTACTCTATTACTAATGCTGAGGTACTAAGACAACATTTTAAAGGTTTTCATTATTAGAACATTTCATTAGATAAAACAAAAACGTAAAAACGTTGATTTAAATGAGGAATTTAAAATGTTAGCATTACGGCTGCATAATACATATAATTATAATTATATAATCATTATATAATAAATAATTATAATTGTTTCAGCATTGAGATCGCACTGTTGGCATGTGCAATAGTCACATCGCAGGACCTGAAATGTCAAAAGCTACAACTTTCTCATGAAACTTCAGAGACAAACAGGAAGTCTGTCTGTTTTAGATGGAATGGTTCTTGGATAGATGGTCAATTTGTCAACAGTTTGTTGCCTTTGAGTGACATAAACAGCAAACCACCAATCACAATCATCCGTTCATCAAACGCAGCAGGGCCCACTCTCCTAAACAATTACCCCAATCATTCTAATGATTCATTATGTATATTTGCACCATGGTCTGGGTGAATTCTGGATTCTGATTGGCTGGAAGGTGCGAACACTTCAAGTAGTTCGAGTGAAACTTCCCGTTTACTGTTCTAAATGAACACTCCAGATCCTGTCCATCATACTTATTGACTACGGGACAGTGGCATGGCTGTTAGCTAGCTAGCCTTTTTGTTTCACAATGCAATCTTGCTAGCATGACGTTAGCTATCTGGCTAACAACTGAGCTGAAGGGTTAAATGAGCTGAGCGGACGAGTTTATCTCCTGTTGCCTCCACGTTGTCCATTGATTCCTGATAATGGACACTATAGTGAACTGGATCATCTAATACTCAGACACACCTGACACACACACACAGCTCTACACTCACACACACACATACAGTACAGCCGTGCACACACTGTACATGAGAGCCATGTAAACGCCTTGTCAGTGTTTGATGAGCTAAACTCAAGCCTTCATATCGTTACCATGGTGGCAATGCGTTGGCTGTGAGTGGGTTAGCGGATTATTATGGTCTGTCGTACCAGGCATGTGCTGGTGACAGATGGGAGGTGTTGCTATGGCAACACTAAGTATAGATGCAGAGGCAGGCAAGCTGCTGAAGTCATTTCTCTCTCAGCGAAATCACAATGTGAGGAGAGCGATCACAGATTAAACGGCAACACTTCTCAGTTATCGTGCAGGCCCTTCTGGAGCTGTGTCACACTCAGACTGATGTGAACAGATTTACAGACAGTTCACTATCCATGCCCAGTAAGCTGAAAATACAGACAGACGTGGGAGCTAAATGACTGCAGAGAGCATACTTAGAAGATTACATTAGATCATTTTAGAAAAAAAGATTAGATTAGAGTCGACAGAAATCCTGAATGTTTCTGTTGACTCTCTCTATTTTAACATGCCAGCATCTTAATTTCGCCATGCACAGTTTTTAGAGCCTCCAGGGGAAAAATGAATGACGCATTTTTTATGCAGAGTCCGACTCGTTTCTGAATATTCAAGCTTGGAACCAAAATGGAAGCGAATGTCAGGTTTATTTATTTTATTTTTTTCACTAAGTAAAAGTTGAATCATGTCAGAATTAATAATTCAACTCAGAACATTACTTAGACAAGGCTCAATAGGTATTCTCTTGGAACAGTCTTCATCTCAAGATCATCGCCGCTGATGATTTCTGCATCAGCGTTAACACGTGCGGCAGCTCATTGGATGAAATCTGCACTTGCTGGGCTGTCACAAGTAAGTTAAAACATGAGTTTAAATGCTCTGCTGCACACACGATTTGTGAGTGAACATACTGTGCATCACACATGAAACAGTCACTGTTTCATCAGAGGCTGTATGAAGGAGATTTAATGACAGTGCTTAGGTGCTTCAATCAATTTATCATCAACTCTTCAGCTCTCAGGGAACATCTGGGGGGAGGATTGGACAGCAGCTCCCAGCTCTAATCCATGCTTCCGATCACTGCCCGCCTGGAATTGAACCAGCGTCCTTTTGGATTAGTGGAAGACCTCTCTGACCCCTGTCATTGCACAGCTGCACTCTGAACTTCAGATTCATATGAAAGCCAGTTTCTACACGGAATCAATTCTCATCACAAACCTCTGTTTGTCCTGCACCAACAGCTGGAGACAACATCATCGCCGTCCTTTAATCAGACACCCGTGTGTGTGTGTGTGTGTGTGTGTGTGTGTGTGTGTGGGAGGATTACAGAGCAGCTTCAGGCATCATGTGTTTTTATCAAAGAGGAGAATAAGTGAAGTCATGTTGCCTCGTCAATAAGCAATCACAGATTCAGGATTCTGTTCAGTGTTTGGTCATCTATCAAATTATATATGTCATTTAACTGTCACTCTGCTCTGTTACAGTCTGTCTGAACACTGTCATGATAATATTCTGCTCTGTTACAGTCTGAACAGTGTCATGATAATATTTTGTTACAGTCTGAACACTGTCATGATAATATTCTGTTACAGTCTGTCTGAACACTGTCATGATAATATTCTGCTCTGTTACAGTCTGAACAGTGTCATGATAATATTTTGTTACAGTCTGAACAGTGTCATGATAATATTCTGTTACAGTCTGTCTGAACACTGTCATGATAATATTCTGTTACAGTCTGTCTGAGCACTGTCATGATAATATTCTGTTACAGTCTGTCTGAACACTGTCATGATAATATTCTGCTCTGTTACAGTCTGAACAGTGTCATGATAATAGTCATCATAATGATAATATCATCATGAGTCTGAGCACTGTCATGATAATATTCTGCTCCGTGCAGTCAGATGGCCGCTGAGCCAGCTGTATTATATAAGACATCCTCACGTCCGGCAAAGCAACGCAATCGTGACAGATAAGCGCACATACAGAAGCCAAGGAAACCGGGTTTAGATAGTAGCTCAAGCTAAGCCAAAGCCTCGCGCAGACACCTCGCGCAAAGGCTACGTGCCGTCCGCCAAAACGTCCCCAAATCTCCGCCGCACGCGGAGGAGGCCACGGATCCCCGGGAAAAGACGTCTCGTTAACGCGTGTCAGTGATTGGTTCGTTTACCTACCAACAGCTTCCAGCACAGCAGCCAAAACGAGATCATCTCCAGGCGGCCGCGGCGCGCGCATTCCTCTCCACCTCTCCCCAACGGCAGCGCGAGCAGCCAGGCGGCCACCCGCTGGCGCGAGGAGGGACGCATGCAGGCTGACGGCTGCGGCGTGTGTTCGCGTGTGTGTGTGTGTGTGTGTGTGTGTGTGTGTGTGTGTGTGTGCGTGTGTGTGTGTGTGGTGGAGAGAGGCAGGGAGTGAGGAGGGAGAGAGAGAGAGAGAGAGGAAGCATCGACCTGAGCGATGTGAATCAGAGCAGAAGAGATAAATCTGTATTGGCAGAATGTTGTACATCTCTCTCTCTCTCTCTCTCTCTCTCTCTCTCTCTACTGTAGCTCTGCCTCGCTCTCCCAATCCGTCATCCCTCCACCTGCACGCGCTCGTTGCGGGGCCCCCCGGGCTCCCACACTGTAAAAGATAGCCTTCCTAACAAGTGGGCTAGGCCTATAGGGATGTAACATTCACTGAATGCACGCTCTGATTGGAGCAGATATGATGATGTCACGATTTGGTACACTCTTGGTACAACCAAATGAAGTAAAGTGGGTGGATGAAGGGCTGTTAACAGGCAGCTGGGAGCTCTATAACACTTTCACATTCACCCTTTCACACACACATTCATACACTGATGCAGAGGGTCAGAAGGAGCAATCTGGGGTTCAGTATCAAGCAGCCGGCTGTGACTCCTGCGTTACACTACTACTGTGGCTGAAACCACTGTAACCGAGCGTCTTGGCTTTGCCAAACTGGGCAGGTTTAATTAGAAAGTAATAAAGAGGACGTTATGTTCTAAAGCAAAACTCTCTCCCACATGTCACAAACGCCAATAACTCCTGCCTCACGGCAGTTCTGAGGGGACACAACTTTTTTGCCTTTTAAATCAAAATGTCATAATGGACAGGGCTCAGTAGTCGATGACTGTCAGCCATCGGCGATGGACAATGGAATCATGTATTGGCCCAGCCCTAGTGGGGATCACACATTCTGACTGTCACTAACCTCAGTCAGATAAAGGATCAATGAGTCAGGAAGACTAGACCAACATATCGAACTAAACGACCCCGCTGTCCCTTCACTCTCTGCTGCTGGGGGAAGGGGGATGCATTCTGGTCATTTTACCAATAACCGGGGTGACATCCCGCCTCATTAGTTGCTTATATATATATATAATGGGGAGGAATCATGAATGTTTATGACGGGATGGTGGCTGCCAAGCCAGTGACCGCAGTTCAAGGCTGCGTTTCAACATTTGTAATTGTGACACCGCTGGATATTTTGGACGAAGGACCCCAGCGTCGCAACATTTGAAAGCAGGACATTTCAAAGGACACATGGGGCATGATGCACAATTTCCAACCATGTCTGTTGTGACAAAAAATTATATCTTTAACAGGAAGTCAGGATATTTTAAATCTTTTTTGTGGCGACAGCAACAGGTATTGTAAGCCAAATCACAACCCTTTCCCAACCCCAACCAAGGAGTTTTTGTGCCTAAACCGGACCAGACCATAAGCACAGCGTTTTCACAATACAGAGTTTAACATGTATCCTGAAGAAACCTGTGGTTTGCAAAAACATACATGGCCAAGAGTCCAGCAATTGGGTTTAAAATAAAGCAAACTCTGCCTAGTGTAACAAATACAACCAACAAGCCTCAGCTCAAGCACCAACACACTGATCTCTCTCGTTGACTTGCAATCTCAGATTCCTTGAAACAAATTAAACAGTTTGAGTTCATTTTGTGCCTGCTAAACAACCTGAAGACGTTTCTGATTGGTTAACTAGTTGCATTGAGGGAACGCTGTTGGTGAGAGAAAATAATACAAACAAATGTGTGCAACTTATGCCCCATGTTATATCTTTAGATATTTTTGCCAAATATAGGTTAAAGGAAGGGTGCTAAAGTTGTAGCTCACAGCTAGCTAACTCCATGGCAACATTATACTTCCTGTTTACATCCACTTAAAGAATTGTGCCATCAGGAGCTCCAAAGGTTGGAGGTGTGTATGTTTGTTTCCAGAAGTTAGAGCTCATCAAATTTCATTAGTATGGCTGCTGTGAGCACACACACACACACACACACACACACACACACACACACACACACACACACACACACACATTCCTTACATCATATGTAAAGGAGCTGTGTACAAAATATATCCAAACATGCGTGCCTTTGTTGCGTGACAGGAGAAGTCATTGATGAAATTCAGCGGCCCTGCTGGTCAGTTCACGACCTTCAACATCGACTGAAAGACTGTTACGTCTGTACGTGTGAGAGTGAGTTTGTGAGATAGGTGAGCTGAGGTAAGGCTCCAGTGTCTGGACATCAGATCACATCTGGCTGAACAGAGCAAAGCACATACACACACACACACACACACACACAAACAAAGGACTGGGTGCCAGCCACCCTTAATAAGGACAACAGATTAGTGAGAGGGATACAGGCTGACAGACAGATGAATAGGAAACGACGGAGACAGACAGGAGAGAGAGAGAGATGAGCGGTCTGACATCACTATTGGATGCAAATCTCAGATTCGACCTTCAGCTCCAAAATGATTATTGAACTGGCTTGGGTTTTAATCTGGTGACAATCTGCTCTTAACCCCTCGCAGTAAATAAAAACTGGGCAGTGTACTGGGCAGTTCTGAGACTATTGTTGAACGCAGCATAGATTAAAATGTTCATTGCAGATTGCAGTATGGGTTGTTATTACGATGTGTGCCAGGATCAGGACCAAGTACTTTCTTCATGCCTGCCTCAGTGTTTTCATTTGAAATCATGAATATTCAATCCATGTTGTTATATGGTAAAAACTGAGGATTATAATTGCTGATGGCTGGTACTTAGTGGCAGACACTCTCCTCAGTGAAGTAAATCTGTTGCTAGCTGCCACATGTCACCTCCGTCAGTGATGCCACAGCAGGTGTTTGGTTGATTGCAGGGCGGTCAGAGCCGCAACATGCTTCAAAATTCAGACTGAGAACTCCAAAATGACAACTGTCACTGTCACTTTCTGCAAAAGTCACGCTGGAGTAAAAGAAAAGATATCATGTTAAGATCAAACAGTAAGTGTATTTACTAGTACTTGAGTAAAAGTATGAAATATCTGATATTTAATAAAATATAAAAGATCATTTTCTGGCAATAAATACTTATAAAGTACTTATCTGATACATTTCTCCACTTTGTTTTTTTTCTTCCAGGCATAGACGCCTTTATTTGACAGTAGATAGACAGGAAATGGGAGCGAGAGGTGGATGTGACCTGAAGCAAAGGTCCTCCGGCCGGGAATCGAACCAGGGTCCGCTGCATTTGTGGCATGCGCTCCTAACCACTCAACAACCTGCGCGTCCTAGTCTCCCTATTTTTAACCCTTTCTCTCGCTGTGCTACCAATTGCTGATTTCTCAAATTCATTTCCTGATTTCATGATAATACAAATCAAATGAGTGTTTTTTATTTCAGTGTGTGATGTGTGTCGTGGTACTCGGCAACCCAACTCAGGGGCAAAGGTGAGCACGTGCAAACAGCCCTGCTGGATGTGCTTCACTTGTCACTTGTCACTCTGCTTGCTCAACCCGTCCACTTGGTTCAGTTTGCCAAGTACATTGCCTGAGTAAATGTACTTAGTTACATTCAGTCACTGAAAGTTAAAAAATACTGTTTGACCATTTTTTCACAGCACCAACTGAGAGACCGTCTTTGGGAAGAATGCTGTTCATCTCAACAGTTTTGACTTTGATTTGTCACCATTGTCATTTCAGAGTTCACTGACTGCATCAAATTCCACTTTTAATCGAGCAGCCCCATGTACGAGTGTGATCCTGTGTCTGTGTGACATATCAGAACGGCTTTAGAGTGACTGTACCGCATGCTGAAGATTTTTTTCAACCATGTAAATCATTACATGCTTTCCCCTTGACCAGCAGATAAAAGACAAGGTCACATCTAGATGACACTGTGCTGCCAGCTGACACACACACACACACACACACGCACACACCCTTCCTCTTTCTTTCACTGTGTGTTAACATCATCAGTGTTTCCTGTACTCCACGCTCACAGATCAATGGAGCCATGGGATGAAATAAAGCATGAATTTACCCCTCGGGTGAAGAGACAAAAGTCAATCGGTTAAATAGGCTTTTTTTCACATGTTGCGTTATAGTGACATGTGAGATACAAATGTTCTGCAGATTCCAACAGAGATACCTGTACTGCTGTTCGTACAATTCAAGCTGCTTCTCCAAAAAATGTTGTATGACGTAACATTAGGATGTCAGGCATAAATGTGACCGGGCAACATTCGGTCATCTTAAAATGTTTTGTCCAACATCCAATCCACTGATTTTCAATCTCTCAGTGTGTTCCTGAGGATGTGTGTAAGTGTAATGGCTGGAGAAAAATGACCACGAGACTGTGACACACAGGAACAATTGTACATTTTTCTTGATAAGGCCATATTGCATGAACTGCCTCCTTATTTGTGTTCTCTGATGGCTAAAACTACCAGCAGTTGCAATTAACACCAAACTAGAGCTGAACCCCGCTGCTCAACACCCAGTGAATGAATACGGAAATATTACTCTGCCAACGAGTATGCCTGAACACCAGCTGTAGTCTAAATGAAAAAAAATTAATAAATAAATAAAATCCCCAAATCTAACTCTGTCACTCCTTTTCGTCTAACTGCAGATTATTTCAATCCAGAAATGAAGGTTAAATTGGCAAATCCTACTTGGGGACATCATTATGTCACACCACATCACGCCACATCACGCCACGTCACGTCACGTCACGTCACGTCACGTCACGTCACGTCACGTCACGTCACGTCACGTCACGTCACGTCACGTCCTCAAACCCACAGCTGTCTTTGGTGAAAGCTTTTGTACGTTCATCTTGGACACCTTAAACTTGATGATAAGTACTAGAAGATTATAAAAATAGGATTGATGACTGTTTGACCACTGACTGCACATGCTCTGCTACTGAACATCTGTAAATCTTCATGTCTTCATGTCATTTGCTGCTTGTTCTTGGTCTGTGTGCTGCTGTCTTGAGCAGGACCACTTGAAAAAGACATTTTGAATCTCAATAGGAACAATCCTAAAAGAAATCAAATATGGGGATTTTTGAACATTGGTGTAACAAAGAATTAAGAAGCTTGTCACTTGTCGTGAAATGAATTGTTGTCAATCAAGCGAGCGACTACAATTCTGACAGTGGGAAGTGTTTGATTTCCTTGTCAGCTGTGAAATGTAAAGACGTGTGTTATCGCTGCAGTGCTCCTGAAGAGCAGGTTGGCGCCTTGCATGGCAGCCTTTGCCATCAGTGTGTGAATGAGTGAATGTGACAAATGTTGTAAAGTGCTTCGAGTAGTCAGTAGACTGGAAAAGCACCATTTAAAAGATCAATATATTTTATATATAAATGCATGTCTGTCTACCACTTGTCATATCATGTTGACTATGAGTCTTTACAGACAACCCTGAGCTGCACGTCGATATTCTGCAGGAACCTTGTGTATATGTTACCAAAGCTTTATCTTTGGTTTGACTTGGCTTAAGACTTCCATAATGAAAATATAACAAGATTAATATATGAGTTTGTATGAAATACACACTCGATTGTGTTATCTTTCAGGTTGCATCAGCAAACTGTACACCAGAACACCTCGGATGGATTTCTTTCTGAAAGACCGCACAGAAAACCACAAACAATCTCCTGTTAAAAATACTTTTCACAGTTATTATTCTTAGTCTTGTCAGTGTATGTCACAGCCAGCACAAAACTTTCAATGCACAGCAAACAGGAGGAAAGTGGTGTCTTACCTGCTGATGCAGCTGTTGGAGCGGTGTGATGTCAGCTGGTGGCACTGCTCTGAAAAGTGAACGATTGTTCTCTTCCTGTTCCCATACCACTGTGGTTCTCTCCTCCTTTATACTTCCGTCATCCCCCTTTATATCCCCCGACTCTCTCCCTCCCTCGCTCTCTCCCTCATGCACACATCTCAGTGCCAGCAGGGTGCATTTGGAGTGTGTGTGGGCAGCAGCCAATCACAAAACAGCAGCTTTAGCCATATTTGCGACACACACGCATGTTCAGGCTCACATTGACACACTTATTATAGGACGGATACAGGCATTCACAATACTCTCTCTCTCTCTCTCTCTCTCTCTCTCTCTCTCTCACACACACACACACACACACACACACACACACACACACACACACACACACACACACACACAACTGAAGCACATCTGTCATGTGCAACCGTCTTATCCAACCTTTCAGAGGATTAGTGTTTTATTTTTTTGCCGTTGAAACCCAACTAGATAATCTCCTGCGTGCACTCGTTGTCTATCTGCGATCGTTGTAGCATCACTGTGATTTTGTGATTTTCTGTGTGACGTCTTTGCAGTGTAAAAGTCCTTGTGTTTCGTATGAGGCACGGAAAAGCTGCGGTTTGTGATATCATACTGATTTGCATGCGATGTCGCGTGGGGGTAAGTATGTTATGTAATATACTGATGTAGCTATAATTTGATGTCACATTGCTGTAGCATTTTTTTTATAGAACAGAACAGTTGCAGATAACAGGACAACACTGAATGTCATGAGCCTTGGGGACATCACGTGACATTATTTGTCATGTAAATAGGTAGGACCACGATGGTTAAGAGCTTTATGAATGAGTAAAAGGATCTTAAAATCACTTCTGAAGCTCACAGGCCGCCAATGCAGAGATTTTAAAATCGGTGTACTCTGTGCTCTCTTTCTGGTCCTCGTCAACACACGTGCAGCTGAGTTTTGAAGTAACTGAAGCTGAGTAATATTCTTTGTGGGGAGACCAGAGAGGAGAGCATTACAATAGTCAATAGACAATTCTGCGTGTAATAAAAGCATGCATTAATGTCTCTGTGTCGACTTGACAGACAAATGGCAGCAACCTGGAAATGTTCTTAAGATGATAACATGCAGTTATGTTTCTTATGTGAAGCTGAGATGTGAACCAAAGATAACTCCTCAGTTTTGAACTTGTTGAGAGGGATTTAATGCCAATGCTTGCAGTTTCACTTTCAGTCTGGCTCTCTTGGCTTCAGTACCAGTGACCAATAGTTTTGTTTTGTTCTGATTGAGCTGTAAAAAATTCTCAGTCATCCTTAGCTTGATTTCTAAAATACACTAGATGTGTAGTAATATACAGAAGAGGATTAGGGCCACATTTGAATTTTTAAGTTTTTTTTGGCCTTTATATGGCTTTATTGATAGGATAGCTGAAGGTATGACAGGAAATGGGATGAGAAAGAGAGGGGGAGTGACATGCAGCAAAGGGTCCCAGGCTGGGAGTCGAACCCAGCGAGGACTTAACCTCTGTACATGGGACGCCCGCTCTACCAACTGAGCTAAACGGCGCCCCCACATTTGAATTTTTTTTATTGAGTTCTGACTTTAAAGTCAGAATTCTGAGAAAAAGTCAGAATTCTGACTTTAGTCAGAACTCAGAAAAAAAAAAATACAAATTCACATGTGAAACTTCACATGTGGCCCTAATCCTCTTCTAGTAATATGAACAACTGAGGCTGACATTGTTGCAACTTAACTTGATTTTGGTGAAACAGAAAGCAGAGTGCTCATTTGAGATTCAGATTTTGAAGAAAAGATTTCATGCACTGTGGAGGAAAAATTGACTTATTAAACTCATTAAAGGGGCCCACACACTGCCCAGACTCAAACCAACCACTCCGTTGCCTCTCGTCTGACCCGTTCAGCAGAAAAGTTGCATTGAAACACACCACCTCTACCACTGCCAGCTACACGGCAGCGTGTGTACATTCTGCACTTGCACGAGTAGTGCTCAGAAAACACGAAAACAGGAAATGACAGACCGGAGTGCGGACCATCGTTATTACCCCCCCTCCCACACGCCGCACTGATTTGCTAGCAAACAGCCAATCTGAATGGTCATTGAACAAGCTAGCTAACAACCAGTCAGAGTATCCAACAGCATCCAATCCTCAGACGGCCAACTCGCTCAGACTTCGCATGTTGAATCGGACCAGAAGCCGTCCACGCCCTTCCGCTTGCTTCCGACACAGCTGAACCCACCGAACAGAGTTGTTCCCGAACTCGTCCGACTCTCTCCAAACGCTTCAGACGTTCGATGTTTGGGCCAGTGTGTGCCTGCCTTTAGACTACAGCTGGTGCTCAGGCATACTCTTTGGCAGAGTAATATTTCGGTATTTATTCACCGGGTGTTGTGGAGCGGGGTTCAGCTCTAGTTTGGTGTTAATTAAGCTTGTACACATTTTTGCAGACAACTCTGTACAATACTGGTGTTGGCACAACAGAAGAAAACTCCAAAAATCAAATAGCTGAGAGCAAGGCTGTTAATCAAGCAGTAATTATCCTACACAGCAAAAATGTTGAGATGTTTTCTCTGTGCTACATCTTTTGGTAAGGATGTACTTTTGTTCAGGCAACGTAAACCAATTCATCTCTTTCATTTGAGTTTTTCAGTAGACCCAAATGCAGAGACCGGAGACAGACTTCAGGGAGCAAAAGGTTTTTTTGCAATGGTGCGTTCAGATGGTAATGTGGGTGAGATGACCAGACTGACAGATAGGCAGGTAGACAGGCTGGGAGACAAACAGGCAGGCAGATAGGCAGGCAGGCAGGGTTTCCAGAAGCCGGCGTGGAGGAACGCAGAAGGGCTGGCGAGCAGGTAACAGAGCGGAGAAGCGCTGGAGGTTTCTGCAGGGTGAACCAACCAAACGAGCATTAGCAGATGAGCAAAAACAAAAACACAGGATCATAGAATGCCTCAAGTCTCAAGATAATACTGAATACGTGGCACAGTGTAGTCACCGTAAGGGACGGAATCTGGCATTGAAGTAGTGGCGAAACCAGGGTAACATAGCCGGAGGAATGATGTGTAGAATAGAAGCAGGTGCACCACTCTGCTGATGACAGATGACACCCACACAGGGAAAGGAGCAGGTGAGGTAGAAAAGGAATGTTGTGAAACAGGTTGTTGATTGCAATTCTCAACTCATTCTGGATTTAGAAGACATCTAATGAAGACACATGCTCCTGCTGACAACACTTGTGAGCCTCAAGGGAAACCTTCAGACAATGACGCCCAACAGCAGAATAATTCTCAGTATTTAAACAATCAAACACCATCTGAGTCATCTCATTGCCAAAATACTGAAGCAGGCCATTCAGTTTCAACTCACAACAAAGATATGTGTGCCTCCATTATAGCCAAACTTTAAGGAAGCGGTGTGCCAAATACTGTAGTTCTGTCTGTGTTTGAGAATTTAGAGGATTTTGTGAGAGATTAGCAGTATATCCTTCTGGACCAAGTGACAATGACACATTCAATTATATGTGAGCTGAAAATATGAGGACTTCTGTGATGGAAGTTACTATAAAACTCACCCTCTGTTTTCAAGTCAATTAAACTGTACTATGATGAATTTAAGTGTGCAAAAAAAGGTATACATAAAGTTGGCTGTCTTTACTTCATCCTTAGAAATCGTCTCCCAAGATTGAACCATGTCTTATGAACAGCCATCTGGTATCATTGTTTCATCCAAAGATGCTAAAAAATACAGCATTGAAATGAATGAAATACATGAAATACTGAAACCCTTGGTAAAGGACTTGAAAATATTAGAGACTATTGGGGTTGCTAAATACGATGTATGCCTTTAACTATGGCTATTTGGAAAAGAAAAACAAGCCAACAATTATGAACCCTGACAGTGGAGGACATTGCATTGGGTTAAATGCATCCCAGACACTTTTTATGTTTGACCACAAACATACCTATCATAAACACTGTTTTCTCATACTCTATCACTGAAGGGATGACTGTGTATTTAAAGCACCTTATTTTAAGCACCCCAAACAACTTGATACCAAAACATAATTTCATGGTCCTCTATCTGAAGTGCATTAGAAAAACTGGACCACTCACTCTTACCTGGACTATGAGATTTGAAGCTAAACGCACATATTTCAAAGACTGTGTTGAGAATCTACAGTGTCAATAAAACAACAATTTGCAGTAGCTTATCATTGGGAATGCTGAACTTTAAAAGCAGTCGGATGCGGTACAGTTGAAGTGTGTTTATTTGAAACACTGGGATATACAGAGGATATATCTGCATATCTGCACATTACACACTTCACAAGTCAATGTTAACCTTACAAACTGGTTGAAGTGTCATGGAGTTGAATATCGTGTTGGCCTCTTCGTTTGCACAGGCACTGATGAAAACATGCCAATCTTCAGGAAAATAATATCTATCATTTTGCACGATGGCAATATTGTTTTTGTTTTGTTTGAGTATGAAACTTGTTTCCATGACCACTTTCATGCTTTCCAAGTGAGTGAAAACATCCCCAGGAAGATACTGGTTCTAGAACGGGAGGGATCAAGACATGTCAAATGTCCAATGGGTGTGATACATCTTTTTATGTTGTATCAGACAGTATTTTATTTAGTTTATCAACATTGTTGGCATAATTGAATCTATATCGAAGTGATCCTTGCTTTTATGTTTGTTTTTACTTTAATTACACATTTAAACAAATCAACAAAAAATAAACATACATAATCTTTTCTATTGAATTGAGACATGTTTATTCTGAGGGATAGATTGTGTAATGAATTTGTGTTCTCACATTAGCATCCTTGTGGTGTATTATGTTCAAAGGCACAGTATGAACATTAACAGGCACCAGTGCTCTTTTTCCTTCTGAATAATAAATGTGCCAGTTCTTAATGGCTTTTGTTCCCATCTAATCTGAACTCAAAATGAAAGTACACAGTGCCAAATGAAATGGAGCAGTAACACACAGTGCTACAGCTTTTTAAAAGATATACAGAAAATAGGAGGATACGTATTTGTCCACACTGTTTATAATTTCAGGGCTGCAAATTAACTGTGCATAAAAATCTCTAGTTTTAGAAGCTATATTGTAGTTTACCTCTGTATTGTAATGCTGGGTTAGCTGTATTTAAATTTTTAAGACAAAACACACACAGTTCATTGTTTAGTATAAAGAAAATACAAATTAAATTCAAAAGCATTAGAAAACATTTGCAGTAGACTATTTTGCTGATTCAAGAGTTTCTTTAATGAATTATTCAATAAGGGCCAAGAAGTGCTACTATTAAACATTAATAATGCCACTGAAAATAGAATTAGAATATCAACACGTAGCAAGAAAATATGTTACTACACAAGAAATCTGAATATGAACATAAAGGAAACATACAGCAATACACAAACAGATTTTGTGTTTGGCTGCATAATGAAGTTCAGTTGCTCCTTCATCCTGTTTTCACTTAACACCGATAATTTACATAAGATAATCAACTTTTGACACTTCTGTCAGCCAAGGTCTTGAAAGACATTTCAGTTACTTTGCCATCAAATTTCAAATAGCAGCAATAAAAGACAACAAGGCCACTAGGAGACCAGCGTTTCCTAGAGCCACGACAGCCAAGAGGAGAGACTTTATGAAGGACTCCTGAAACAGAAAGAAAGGAAGACGTCAGACAGTAGACACCATAGACGCTTCTCACAGCGGGCAGTCAGTCCACATCAGGCCAACTACCATCAAAGGCCTGCAAGTCTTCTTATAGTCCCAATTTAATCAAAGATGCTGACTGTGGAGTAGAAAAGTATCCCAGCATGCATTTCACTTCAACCACTGGCGATGGTTGAGACTATGAGCTAGGCTCACTTCTGGTTCCACCTCTGTAATTGTGTCAACAAAATTGTTGTGACATTTTTTAAACTGTGAAATTAAAAGTAAAACCATCTGTTGTTACTTTAAATGTCTGATTTAATAGAATATGCCTTCCTGAAAATGTCCTGATGTTTCATGAGATGTGAGGGAAACATAAAGGGGTTTTAATGAGAGCAGAAAGTAACTGAAGAGTTGCTGATAATTCTCACTATGAGCGACTTATTTCACATCTGACTAGTTATGTGGTCCATTGTTAAAGACACACTGTGGAATTATTTCTCCCATCTAGTGGTTAAATTTGATTTTGCATTCAAACGAATACTGCTCTCTAGCGCCTCACATTTTCAAATGTGCGTTGCAACCTATTGGAACTATGGCAGGCGGGATGTGTCAAGATTCAAGAAGCTATGACAACAACATGTCTTCAAACACCACTTCATCAAGTTTTGTTTCGAGTGATGAGGTACGTTATTTCAAACAAACTTCAAACTGCAGCTGACGAGCGCGTCTGGCTAAGCTCCTTCTCCGTTCCACAGTCACGCTGGGTCTGAGTGAAAACGCCTTTAGCTTTATCTGTACCACGTAGTGCTTTTTGTCCCTCTCGGCAGTTCATCGTTTTTTATAGACCGGAAGGACATGGAAGCCTTCGTAGAGCTCGCCCGTCCTATGTAAATACAGATAAGTGATTCTTCCCTCAGGAGGATAAGTGAGATTGTTGGCAGAGATCATTTTACACCAATGAGGACTCATTTATGAATGAAGACATTGATTTGAGGTAATAAATTACTTAAAACACTACACAGTGAATCTTTAAGATAAATATATGGGGCAACTGCTGCTCACTTTGCTAGCATCTTTAACTGTAACTAGCTATCGTTAGCTAATAACAAGCCAGTAACCAGTTAGCCATGACACTTCTCGCCTCTATCAGCCCCCCAGATCGCAGGGAGAGGTCACCAGGGGCGAGAAGGCTCAGTTCAACCATGCTTAGTGGCCTGTAAGACCAGCAGAGGTCCATTTGAAGACCAGGGTTTATAGTACAGAGGTGATTTACAGCAGCTCCAATCAGTATTATGCACAATGAGCATGTAGAAGGTTGTATATCTCTGTTTAATAAGGAAAATAGATGTTAAAATATTTCCTTTCTCAACCTTTCTCCAACTCACTGCTCACATACATCTCACAAAGTGATACAAAGTGGTATTAGGAGACTGGACTGGCCAGTGGTTAGCTGGTTAGCATGCTAACATCAGCAGACATCTCTGTAACACAGAACATAGTTGTCTCTGACACGAACGTCAACACTGTTGTTTCTTCACTCTGTTCAAATTGCCCCTTCAGTGTGACATGTTTGGAAATATGTTTATTCTATTTCTTGACAAGAGTTTTATGAGAATATTGATACCTCTCTTACAAACATGAAGCTGGCAGTTAGCTTAGCTTAGCATAAAGACTGAAAATAGGGGGATCGTAGTTAACATATCTGTCAACCTACAACTTGAAAGCTCACCACTGAACTGTAATAAAATGTAATGTAAAACGATGTACCATCATTGATGTACATTTGGCTGTGTTGTAAAAACTATCCATAAGTCACACTGTGCTGAATATTACTTTTGTTAAAGTCAACCATACAAATAGTACTTGAGTAGAAGTCTTAAAGTATCTGATATAAAATATACAAAAAGTGAGTTTCAGGTTCCACGTTCAGGCAGGCGACGAAGTCAAGCTCAGCTCACAATCCAGCTATTGCCCAATTGCCTAATCTCAATTCTACTTTAGCCTCCTTTTCATGCTGTGTATGACCAAAATCAATGTAATTGATGCCCTTATCAGGTTTTTTTGCTACTGCTCTCCCTGCCTTAGCCTTTCCACATATACACATGGAAGTGCAGAGAGGCCCCAGAACAAAGCCATACTGCCAAATCTATATTACTGCAATGGAAATAAAGTTTCTTTGACTAAAAGTGGTCCTGACTGAAATATTTACATGTATGTATGTACTGTATATTATAGGTGGACCATATATTGGAACCAAAAAGATTCCTGATAAAATAAATGATTTAAAAAATGCAATACTTTGCCTCTGTTGCCGTCTGCAAAGTAACTTTATCAAATACATTTAGTGAGTAAGTATAACATTAGCCTACAAAATGTAGTAGAGTGTAAGTATAAACTAGTTGAAATACTCAAGTAAAGTACAAGTACCTATGTTCCATCACTGATTTTTGGCAACATATCTTGACACATTTCAATACAAATAAAATGACAAATAAATAAGAAGCAATATACAGAGAGAGATTATTTTGAAGTATGATCACCAGAGCCTGGCTGAGCTGTGGATACCATCAAGAACACTGCTGTCCTTACTACAGAAATTCCTCACATAATTATCCTTCAGAATACTGGTCCACTTGCCCCCTTTACATGATCGTTGGGCTTCATCTATGTGAGTGTGGATCTCTGTTCGTGTTGTCTTTGTATGTTTGCTGTTTTTGCATGCATGTGTTGTGTTGCATGACTCTGTGTTTTATATATTATTGTTGATGTAAAGCACTTTCTAAGAAAAGTGCTATATAAATATGTATGAATGTCCATTTACATCAAAACATGTATCTGAGTTAAAGTTTTGCCAATGATGCCACAAACATTGATACGACCCAATCAGGAAGCAAACGTGTGTCTGCGTCTTCCTTTCCAAAAACCTCCATTTATGCCTGTCTAGACTGAGAACAGAGTTTCTGACTGTCTTCACACACTGGAAGGAGTTTTAGCAAATGGTCTGCTTTAAGTGACCAAAAACACTGTGTATGTGTTAACAGACGGACCAAATCGTACAGTAGAAGCTACGTTTTCATGAAAACCCATGCACAGGTGGACATCACATTAGGGAAATAGCTGATACCTACCCAGCGATCCTTGAGTGGTTGGTCACAGAGGATGCCCTGTGGGTCATCTGACACCAATGATGCTGGTAATAAAAAAAAAAAAAAACAGTAGTTAGAATATCCCACAGATACGTGGAATCACTCAACAGTGATCTCAAGATGTCATGAAGAATAATTCCTTTTCATCAAATGTCATTAAAACAGAGGTCTAGCTATAAAACCCTAAACTGACAACCAACTTAATTCAAGTGTTCATACAGTTTTTGATGCATAGGTGCTTGTGCGCCAAGAGGAGGAGCCTAAATGAAGCCAGCCATGCCACGTAGCCAATCAGGATGTGCGTTGCCAGCGGCTGGGGGAGGAGCAGCGATGATTGACTCGTCCCCAGGAACATGGCTGCCACTACAGTCACACAAAACACACAATGCAAATTTTATCAAGCAGTACTTTATCTTAAAAAGGAATAGGTGAACTACAGCTTCAGCTGTCCCACCACCGTCCACTACGTTAATAACAAGCTCTGAAATGTTGTTGCGCTGTTGTTGTTTGTCAGATCTATTAGGAAATATTTTTGGATGCAGACCAACCTGCAAGGATCTCAGTCGCAGAGCCGACTCCCCAGTGGGCCCAGTTAAAGATATATCTCCTGCAAAGATACACAGATAATACTCAAATATTAATATACTGTAATAATAATACTTACAAATGCAAATCAGTTCCACAGTGTGTGTTTGTGTGTAGGTTGCCTGTCTGAGTCAGGTGATGGTCTCATCGCAGCCATTATTGGCTGAATCAGAGATAGTGCCAGCACACAACATCCAAGGTAAGGGTGGACACCGGCATCCTGCAAACACACACAGACACACACACACAGACACACACACACACACACACACACACACACACACACACACACACACACACACACACACACACAGAGTTATGCAGTCATTTGTAACTGAGCTAACGTGGCTCTCTGCTGGTGAGGGATGAATATACAGCAGGACAGTCACAAAAGGTGCATTTTCTTTCTGTACAGTTTCAACGTTACATTGAAGACCCAACTGGCCTGTTAGGCCACAGGTTAGAGAAAATGACAGTTTGAGTTTAGCACTTAGTCTGAGATAGACAGATATCCCCAGTGTAGATCTATGCTGTCCTGGCTGCACTGAACATCATAAACTACATTACTCTGTTTATGTCTTGGTGTTTTGTCCTTAGGACGGACAAGTTTCTGCCTCAGATGTTTATTGAAGATAATGCTGATTTTCTCAGGTGTTCCTGTGTCATATGGAATGACAATGTTGTTACGTTTTGTCATCTCTTCCTCTCTGTGTGCTCTGGATTTTTTAGAGGTTTCACACAAATCAGTTCTTGCTGTTTGACTCTCATCACCCAGTGGAGCACAAGCTGGGGGTCATCAGATCCATAAACCATCAGGCTGAGGCCGTGCCCACAAAGACAGAGAGGGGAAGGAGAAACAACAGAAGAACATCAGGGGAGCACTTTAAAACTGTGGCTACCCAAACTGCACCTTTGTCAAATGAGGTGAGATGAGAGATGAAATGTCTTCAAGAAATTGGAACAAGTCCAGTTGCCTTCAATACAGCACTTAGAAATACTGCACTAACTGTTAAAAAGTATCATATAAAAATGTATACAGACTGCTGTTTGCATTTTTGTATTATGGTGTAAATAATGGAAATAAAACAAACATTCCAAAAAGAAAAATCAGATATTGTCTTGTATCACTTGAAGGCTGAAGTGGCAATCCTTCAAGGTGATAATACCAACAGTGGCCCCAAGCTACTTTGAGTTTGACACCCATGACCGAAAAGGCAGAATATCAGTTTGTGTGCGTGTGCGTGTTGTGTGTGTGTGTGTGTGTGTGTGTGTGTGTGTGTGTGTGTGTGTGTGCGTGATGTACCTCACTCCAACCTTTCCTGTAGAAAAATGGGAGGCAAAAGGCCACAATGGTCAAAGTCACAGTCAACACCATTAGTCCTCGATGAACCTACACACACACACGCGCGCGCACACACACACACACACACACACACACACACACACACACACACACACACACACACACAATCATAAAAGAAATGGCAATGCAGTAATTTTGAATGCTATTATGATGTGTATGATGTATGGTGTGTGTGTGTGTGTGTGTGTGTGTGTGTGTGTGTGTGTGTGTGTGTGTGTGTGTGTGTGTGTGTGTGTGTACATAGTATCTACCTGAAACCAGACTTTCTGACCGAGCAGAGAATGATTTGGCCAGTCAGGTTTGTAGAAGCTGGCGATAAAGGTTCCAACACTTCCTGTCAGCATCCAGGCTACCAGCATTAGCGCACCTACAGAGAGCAGAGGCGATGCAGCGGTTACTGTCCTTATCTGAATGCGTTCCCAATGTAAATTAGCGTGTTACATCTACAATGGAAGTAGTTTAACAGCATGCTGCAGGCTGCAGAACATGGCACTGACAGGACTGTTGCATCTCGTCCTCTGACCATCTTATCTCGCTGAATATCCTGTGATTCTCAGAGTGTGTCTGACTCTTTGCTGTGTGTGCATCATTCACTGTGTATAAAGACACCTGACCATGGTTGCTGTGACATATATTAGATATGTTGTAGGTAACTCATGGAGAAAAGTCATCAACTTGTTAAACCAGATAATACTGTACATGTCTATGTGACTGCACCAAACATTCTCAGCGAGCTCAATGTAAAATGCAGAACTCAGCTCACCATGCATTTTCATGATGGTGGGACCTCGGGAGCCTGTCAGGACCTCAGGGGGTCCAGTGATCAGCTTTTTCTGGGTGGAGATTAACGGCTGGAGACTGTGTTTCCGCACTAAACCTGGGGGAGGGTCACACAAATGATGTCCATTAAATCCCTTCATGAAATTTAAATGTAATAATCACTGTATATGTCAGAAAACTGATTTTTTCTACCCCAGGCACATTCAAGACCAGTGGGGTATAAAGGTGTTCATTGTTAATGTTTAACGAGTCACAGAGCTTTTAAAATCAGATAAAGCTGACCATAGCACCAGGTTGACGCACGCTCTTCACAAACGGCAATAAAACAGATCTACCTTGTCCTTCAAAGGTGTGTTAAATATGGGACACACAAGTGCTACTGATGGTGACACTCAAACTGCAGCATCGACAAAGCATTTCATCCTTAGAGTAAAGTGACAATACAAGTAAGTAAAAAGTGAAAATGAACTGATGTCATGCAGTCATGCATCTTTTCAATATCGTAAGGCGAATTAACCATTAACCACCATAACAACAGTGAAGAAGCCTGGACATGTGCTTATCTTTTCCTGTTAATGACATCCTGTCCCCCAAATAAAACTTTTTCCATTTCAAGGTTGGAAGATGATCAAGCTGTAACATGACATAATAAAGATTTGACAGATTGACAAGAACTTCAAAATTGGCAGCTAAGACACAGGAAGGACTGGGTTGATGGGTTCAGTTTCCAAGAAAACAGGCAAGGTTTCATACTCTCTCACCATGCTCAGCGTGTCCGTTGGCTACAAACAGATAGAACTCTTGATCCAGATCATAGCGGGCTGCTTCCTGATTGGCCAGTTTGACTGGTCTATTGAACCTGCACTGAATCACCCCATCTGCCAGCCGCCATGACACGGAGGAGAGAGAAGACTGCGAACACACACACACACACACAGATGAATTACATTATAATCCGTCACAATTTAGGGATGAGAGATTTCGGGAAACACCTATTTACTGTCTTTGTAAGAAGATGGATATCAATCTGATGTTTGTGCCTTAAGTACAAAGTCGGGCTCCTGATGTGGTTAACTGAGCGTGAAAGTCCAGTATGTGGCAATAGAGTGGTGAAGTGATGACCCGGAAGTTTGCATCGCCCTGGTTCCCTCTACAAGAATCCTACGAGATTATTGAATTGGATTTGGATTATTACAGAAAATAATCTGTGTCCAACACAAGTTTCTGATTCTTCCAGGTTCTGTTCATCCAGATAATCTCCACAGATGAACACCACTTTGTGATGTTTGAAGCGAAAATTAAATGTGTAGCAGTAAGAAGCTAATGTTAGGCTGTACACAGACGACATCACGGTCACATGACTTAAACGTCACCACCACCAAGAGTCTTACTACACAACTACTATACAGGCTTTCTATAAACTGATCGATGTACAAGCTGTAAAGTCAGAGTTAGAATAGTTTGTAACTAAAGTGGGCCTGTAGAGACGGACTAGTGAGTAGATGAGTCTCTGTGTCCACTGTGAGGACGTTTAATGTCCCCGACAACCTCTGTAGTCTCATTTAGACACCTGTTGGCAACCGCTAACTGTTTTAAGAACTAAACATGTAAATATTTTAAGCTTGTGTGAACCACAGATCTTATTTAGGGCATTTCACCAAAACCCATTCACAACACCTGTTGACTTTGAGACAAGGGGACCGGTGTCATGCCAAAAAGTGATTGTCTGCCGGAATCTGATTACAGGTGAAAACTGATTGAAAACTGCAAAACACATCCAAACATGGGAAGCAAATGCTATGTATAGTGCCCAGAAGCTGAAGAGATACAAGCCACCATGTCCTTAAAAAGCTGAACATTTCTATAGTCGAATGGTTTCTGTAGCTCAAAATTTGTAGGAAAAGAAGCAAAAAACGTTTCGGAATAATAAATTCCTGCTTCTGTAGTGGCTTCCATTAGCGTGAATGATTCAGAATCTTTATTTGGTCAGTTATTTTTACATTCAACCAGACTAAAATGTATCCTCTGCATTTAACCCATTACTAGTTGCACACTGTAAGTGTATACACACTCACGCAAGCACACTAGGAGCAGTGGGCTGCCCACTGGGGAGGGGGCACCTCAGCAGTAACACAGGAGGTGAACTGGCACCTCCTCAGCTACCAGCCCACTTCCATATTGTGGTCCATAGCTGGACTTGAACCAGCCACCCTCCGGTCCCCAAGTCAAGTCTCTACAGACTGAGTTACTGCCACCACAGAACGTGACAGAACAACATGAACCACAGAGGAAAAACCTCTCTAGGTCAGAGTGAGGTGGCTCTTAAAAGAGCCTTTGTGTTGTTGTGATCTTGGCCTGCCGATGGTGATCCTTTGGGTGTGGATGGTGCAAAGACTAGCGGACATTTTAATGGTTGATTTACAAATGTATAAATAAGACCCATATCAGGAACCGGCACCCAGCCCAAGCTCTCTTAGAAGACGAGGAACAACTCCCCATGAACCTTAGGACAACCTTGAAAGGACTTGGGAAGAAACCTCGGGAAAGGCAATTCAGAGAGAGATCCCCTCTCCTTGGACGGTTGGGTGTCTGTTTGTTCTTGTATGTTTGTGATGGTCAGTTCCTGAGCGTGGATCAGGCCACTAGATGAACCATCTGAACCATTTCTTCTTGTTCTTCTTCTTGCTCAGGAGATCTTCCAGCTGGGACTTCATGAAACGCTCTTTCTCCTAACACTCCTGCTCCTTTTCCTGCAGCGTCTTCTTGAGACCCTCTGTGGCCTGAATGAGGGACACACCTGAACTAATTTAACTTTTTTTTTTAATCCAAGAATTTCTTCTTCAATTAAGGTTGGCAAACCGGAGAACCCAGAGAAAACCAGTTGCCGCTCAGGGAGAGTCAGTCTCAGTTCCTGAGCATGGATCAGGCCACTAGAAGAACCATCTGAACCATTTCTTCTTTTTCTTCTTCTTGCTCAGGAGATCTTCCAGCTGGGAGTTCATGAAACTCGCTGTCTCCTTCCACTTCTGCTCCTTCTCCTGCAGTGTCTTCTTGAAACCGTCTGTGGCCTGAATGATGATGCCTCTCAAACTTCTGCACGACATTCCTCGGAGCAGCCACGATGGTTTTGTTCTCGTGGTTCTGCTCATCCACCTGAGCAGGATAAAGGCCTGTAGATTTCTCCATCTCCAGCAGGGAGATTTTCTCCTACTGCTAGCAGAGGCGCTCAGTCTCCAGAAGATTCTCTGCCTCTTTCAGGGCAGATGCGATTTTCCTGGTTTCCTTTTTGTGCTCCTCAAGCAGGGAGATTTTCTCCTGCTGCCAGCGGAGGCGCTCAGTCTCCAGAAGATCCACTGCCTTTTTCAGGTCAGATGCAATCTTCCTGGTTTCCCCTCTGTGCTCCTCAAACATGGACATTTTCTCCTTCTGCCACCAGAAGCGCTCAGTCTCCAGAAGATCCTCTGACTTTCTCAGGGCATATGCAAGACTCCTGGTTTCTTTTTCGTGCTGCTCGAGCAGGGGGGTAATCAGTCTCCAGAGCATTATCTGACTTTTTCAGGTCAGATGCGATCTTCCTGGTTTCCCCTCTGTGCTCCTCAAGCTGGGCTTGATGGGAAGCCTGGAATCTTTCCACAGGCTCCTGTGTTTCCTGTTGAATATCCTGCACAGTCTTCATAAAGCCTCCTGTTGCCTGAATGGGGGATGTCGATACCACCGGATCTCTCTCAAACTTCTGCTCAACATTCCTCAGAGCAGCCACGATGGTTTTGTTCTCGTGTTCTCACTTAAATCAGCTAGACCACCTTCACTCTCAGACACAGAGCAGATCCTGCGAGACAGGAAGTTGTGCGCAGTAACAAAATAAAACATCCGGTTAATTTTCAAACTAATGATAATAAATCATTCTCTGTGATAACTTGCCCGTTTTGAGTTACTTGCCCTTACTTCATGAGTCACCATAATGGTCCTTCACAAAGCCTCAGAATGACCCATTTTTACCTCAAATTTTCAAAAGCTCCACGCCACCCTCAAGGTGTTCTAGCTTATATTTTAAGATTTCTTAAAAGAGCAGGTGCTATAAAAGGAAGAGACCATGCCAGAAGTGTATACGTTTTAAAAGTCTGATGTTTAAAGCATGACAATTGAAGTATTGTGTAAGATTATGATAGAAATGTGCTCAAAAGCTGGCTTTGCTTAACAAGAGTGAACAGATTAGGCTTGGGTGTCTATTTTAAATAGGGAGGGAGGGACAGCTGCACCATCTTAAAATGGACTATTTGCAAATCATTTAGGATGAGGGTGATGTTCTCTGATAAGAAACAAAACAAATAAACCCATTCAAAAGTCATGATGTTGTTGTTTTTGCTCCTTAAGACTCTGGCCATTAAAAAAAGTTTCCGGGGGAGCATGCCCCCAAACCCGCCTAGAACTTCTGACTCATGACCTCATGACCCCTGGCCACAAACTGATGTATTTCAATATATTTGTGTACAAATTGAACAAACGAGACACAACTCTTCTTCTGTAACTCTGGACAGAGCCAAGTCAGCTCTTTCCCTCTGCTTACAGTCTTTATGCTAAGCTAGGCTAACCACATCATGATTCATACTTGCTATTTATCACACAAACATGAGATCAATATCAATCGTTTTACACAATTCTCAGGAACAAACACATCAGGAAATGTTGAGCTAATCATTTGAAATACATATTCATAAGATAACTGGTGTGTTTTTTCAGCAAACAACATGTCGGCCTATCACTGAAAAAGTTATTCCTGCGATATTTTCAGGAGCAGAATTATGAAATGGAGTAGTGAAGTACAAAAGAAGGAAAGCAAAGAGACTACTATATACTTCTATCATCATACAGACAAGACTCGATTACATGATCTAAAAATATGTGTGTAGCAGTGTTAAAGGTTTCTTGAGTCTGTTTTTCCATTTGGTGACATTAATGCACTTTTTTTTTAATGTTGTGTTGATTCATGCAGAGAAAGTGTGTCACCTGTGACTCGTTCTTAGGGTGTGTTCGTCCACTGACGAAGGCCGCGCTCACCGACACTTTAGCCCCATCTTTTACACACAGGTACACATCATCGTTGCCCTACGCACACACACACACACACACACACACACATACATGCATCAAAATACACACATGTCATTTTCAGGTTAATAGAGGTGCAACATTTTGATACATTATGGAGCGATTGCTCATCATAGCTGACCAGCCTGGTGCTGATATTGTGATCCACAGAAGGGACTAGCTTACCATCCATGTGTCCCATGACAGTGCAAAGGAAACGTATCCCTCCGCCGGGCCACTCAGCTCAAACACTACAGACTGCAGAGAGAAGTTATATTAGGGTCTAAAATAGTTTTTAAATGAAATACATCATACCAATAATGTCAGATCATCCAGTCTACACACATGAACGTACATTTTCCTGGTTTGGGTACCAACTGGCATTAGTGTGTCCTGTAAATGTTTATTGTGGTATTCTTCATTATTATATAACAAAAAAAGATTAAACTATAAATTACTGGCAACAAAAAAAATAATCGTATTTTGTGCTGGTAGGCAATCCAAGGTACAAGGGAAATGTATTTGTCATCTTTTAAAGAAGGGTTTAAAAAAATGAAATATTGTTGATGTTTGAGTCCTTCATCTAGTGAATGCACCCTGCTGACACACAACCTCTCCGTTTGAATGTGGTAGGGATTCATTCGTTTGAAATGTTAACGCGGCGCCTTCGTTTGTATTTATTGTACCATTAAATGAATGTGTTGAAAGTCAAACCGTTTTGTCTGGTTCCTCTGTCGACATGGACAGGAAGAAGCAGTGAGGGTCTTTCACTGGATCACAGCCGGGAGGATCTGACATGCAGGATTTTGTCTGGCCACAGCCCTCAGAAGTAAACTGGAGTTGTAACGAGAGGGGGAGTTATTAGTATTAATATGTCACGCTGGGTTCACATTACAGTTTATTGATTACTGGAGCGTTTTCAGTGGGGAATCAATGTCACAATCAGGGGTCCAAATGATGTAACACTCACAGGCCCCGGCAGGATGGAGGCCGTGCTCGTCTGTACTGTAGGAGGTGTGGTGGCTGGCTGAGTCGGCAGGGGAGGAGCACCAGGCTGAGAGATGATTGGTCCAGGCAGCTTCACCCAAAACGTATTGTAGTGGGCAACTACAGTCACACTGGAAAAAAAAAGGCCCATAGATACACATGTACTGAGCCGTCCAGACCATATTCTGTCATTACATAACATACAAACCTTTAAAGGTCCAGAGGGTAAGATTAGATTAAGCAGCACAAACAGAAATATAATATTCATAACTATGTTTCCACTCGTGTCTAATCACCTGAAACTAAGATTTGTTATGTTTTCGTTACCTTTTAGTATTTCATATCTAGTGGGGGTGCAAGTCTTCTCCCTTGAAGTCTACAGAAGCCCAGAATGGACAAAGCAAACATGGATTCAAGAGAGGGCCTTTTGTGTTTGCACCTTTTAGGTATGGGTGCTGCGATGGGCACTGAGTTATTGAGAACCCTTCTGCAACCTCACCACTAGATGCCACTAAATCCTTGATTTATTTTCATTTAAGTCCCTTGAGATTCACGGAGTACAACTTTTGCACACCTTAAGCTCGACAGGTGTGTAGGAGGAGACCAAAGGCCAACAAAATCAGAAGAACGACTCCCACAAACCATCCGATTCTCTTGCAATTGAGTTGAATGCAACTGGCCGCTGTTGTGATATCAGATCTCGTCTCCGGAACATCATAATTAATGTTGCTCTGAGACCATCTTTTCTTCTTAATAATAAGTATGTGAATAAGTAACATGTCCCTTGTGACCACGGCGGTTGTCGTTCAGCAAAAGTTTGATCAGCCAGCTTAAAATGTCAAAAGACAAACTCACAAAAACCGAACATGTAAGGGCGCATCTGCAGGAGCGGTCCAGGTGACAACAACCTCCGTCTTATTTGCGTCACTCGTATGGCTCACTGCAGAACCCTGGAGACACACACACACACACACACACACACACACACGTCATGGTGCTGACTCACTACTACTAACGATGTGTGTTTGTGTTGTTGTGTGCGTGTGTGGATGAACACCTGGTGACTACAGGTGAGCAGCTGAGTACTTTGTGGATCGGTCAGGGTGAAGGTGCCAACAGCAGTTACTGAGCTCTGATCGGCCGCATCTCTGGCCTCCAGCAGGAAGCCCTTAAAATTTGAGGTTCCCGACAGGGTGACTGGGAAAAGAAAAGGAAAATACACTGATGTTGGTTGTAAATGATTTACTGTTTTTGTTTTTTCCAGCAGTCTCACATTTATTCGGTTGATTGTTTGTTCAAACTGTTATTCACATTTAATTCCTATTTGTGACAAATGCAAATGATGTTGCTCAGGTCTTAGACTTTAGGCTTTTATTCATTCATTGACAGACATACAGACATACAATAAGTACAAGACTTAAAAATACTAAAAAAAAGATTTAGATAAGAGAGAAAAGATAAACAGATTAACAGTAACGTGATGCTGCAGTGACTTTGATTATACTGAATGTATGGATTCTTTTTTAGGGTGGATTTCTTCAACAGCTGGATAAAAATTTGCACATTATATTTTTACACATTCTTATCACAACGCTGCGTTTCACTGATATGCTGGTATCAAAGTGTTGGCTAGATTTGTAGACCAAGACCACGGAAAGTGGTCTCGAGACCGGTCTTGAGACTCAAGACCGGTCTCGAGACCACTTTTCCGTGGTCTTGGTCTTGTCACGGCTTCGACAGTCTTTGGTCTCGGTCTTGTCTCGGTCTCGGGCCTCTCAGTCTCGCAATGTCTCGGACTGGCCGAGCGGTCTCGAAGGGATTTGTAACCTATAATATCCAGACAGGCACATTTTTTTTTTTTCCATATCATTATGCGTCCCCTTCAAGATCAGATTTATTTTGTGACACAGATGGCGTTGGCGCTTGTCCTCTCTCACTCCTTTTTAGACTTTTTCTGAGGTGCAGGGTGGTGTTGGAGGCTTGTTATTTTGTTAGATTTGGGATTATAGTCATGTCAGTCCTTAACAGCACTCAAGAGTCAATCCTCAAATACTGTAGAAAATCGGTCATGCAATTGCTACACATATTTGATTTTTAGCCAATTGATGAAAACATTTATAGTGAGTTCACACACAAGACATGCACTGTCTCTGTATTCTTGTGCCTGTAGTTGAAATAATACAATCTCATATTTATACTAAGCAGCTGAACCCAGTATGGTGCTTAGGTTCTACAACTCATGCAAAATGGCAAAAAAATAGTATTTTTTTGGTCTCGGTCTCGGTCTCAGTCTCGAGCTGAACTAGTCTTGGTCTGTCTTGGCCTTGGTCTTGGTCTTGGTCTTGGTCTTGATACTCTCTGGTCTTGGTAGTGTCTTGGTCTCGGTTTAGGCGGTCTTGACTACAAGTCTAGTGTTGGCTTTGAAAAATTCGACAAATCTTGACGACTCACTTCTCTGAGTGGTTACCTTGGATCTGATCTGCGGGACTGAAGGTGTTGGTGCTGGTTTTCAGGCTGTAAGGGCTTGGAGTGGTCTCTCCAGAGCCACGATGGTTGGGTTGCATGCTGCCACAGACGCCGGTGACCTTGCCATTGGCAAAGCTGCCCACCGGTTCCCAGCAACAAGCCAAGACAGAGATGAAGAGAAGACAGCACACGTCCACGGGAGACATCTGCAGCATAGAGGTGGGAGAAAAGAAATGTTTCAGGTCCAGTTCTGTGGCTGGTTCAGATGAGTTGTATCCACTGCGCAGTGGAGACAGAAGTTCACAACAAGACTGTAGAAATCTCTCTCACCCCAGTGAGTCTGTGGCGAGGATTATATACAGGTTCACAGGAAACAATAGGCTGAACAAAAGGTGTGGGCCGGGCTAAGGGAAGGGAAAAAGAGAGTGAAACTAGCAGCATCCAAAGAGCGTATCCTGTGTCAGCCCCAGGGAGAGGTCGCCCGGGAGACTCAACCAAAACACCTGTATGACAATACTGCTGAAAACTGTCCACATTTTCAGTTCTACACAGGCATCCTGACGGACCAGGTCGGCATCGTGTCATGTTAGTACAAGCAGCCAGCTGAGGGAAATAGCTTCCGTCGTCTTCGTCCTCACGTCGGCCTAACTGTACCTACAGCTGAAGCAGCAGACATGGGAGACTTCTGATGGCTTCATAATGCATCACAAACTGCTGCCAAAACAGCCGTAAATCAGGAGCTAGTTAGCAAACGAGTTATTAACGAGAACACAGTAAAATGAGGTAAATTAAAGGGTAAGTTCACCCAAAAATTTAAATTCTGTCATTATCTCCTTATCCTCAGTGCTGACGGAAAGATTAAAGACAAAACATTTGATTAAAGGGCTTCATACAGCTCGTCCAGCACAATCTTTGATTTGAAAAGATGTTCTTTACATCCTCAACACCCAGTAGAGACACTTGAGAGAATGCTGCAAAGCTGTACAAAACATCACCTGACTTGCCGTCAGCATGAGGATGAATAGGTGAAGACTGAATTTTAATTTTTTTGGGTGAACTGTTCCCTCCAGATGATATTCCAGAGCAGCACACTATACATATGGGTGAGCTGATGAAGAGGTTGAGCCCCCCTGTGAGTTTGACGTTAACTTGACAAAGCTCTCTCACTCAGTATTTACGGCCTGTGTTCTCTGTCTCAGTCCCACTTTGTTATTTACGTGGCTGAGAGTACTGTGTTCACATGAAATCTTCAGTCTGCATATTGCTGGACAACACACACTGTTTCAGAATTAAAACACTTCATCATGTGCATACAGTAGATGTTTGGTCACACTCTTGTAGTATTTAAAAATCAAAACCACAACATTTTGAGGAAATTAGTGATTACAATGTTATTTATAATTTTAGAGAAACGTCGCCAGCACTTCCTTCCACTGCACGCCACACTGACCGTGTTTCCCTTCACCCCCTCCGACCCACATCCAGAAACACTCCTCAGCACCAGTGGCCTCAGTGACCCTGCACATTTTTCAGTCAATAGACACGTTTCCTTTATATTCTACTCACTGCGATGCATATTTAATGATGAGTCTTGAAATGAAGTGCACTCACCTCTCTGCTGTGGTGGAAGGAACAACTGCCGTCACTCTGCCAAATAGTTTCCAAGGATGACTATATACACCATCACGCATGGATCAGGAAGTGTCACTTCAACTGTTCCAGTGTGTGTGTGTGTGTGTGTGTGTGTGTGTGGGTGTGGGTGTGGGTGTGTGTGTGTGTGTGTGTGTTCATGTGTGTTGCACGTGGTAGTATTGCAGCAGTTTTACAACCTGAGGGATCTGATGCTTGGTCATCCTGACAGGACTTCGCTCTCTGGTGTGTTTTCATTATACATTCTATTAAAGTCCCCACTCTGCACGTAATACTGTACATCTGAAGGAGCAGGATTTACCTGATGCATGTACGCTGACTGTTAACATCAAAAAGTCTACTCTTGTTTGTTTTAAATGAGATTGCTCATAAACTAAATGAATTTTTATTTTGACTCTGAAGCAGATTCAAATCTGTGGAGTGACCAGTAACCTGTCCTTAAATGACATGACAGCGCTGCAGTGATGTGGCATTTCAGGACCTTTTAGTCCATTTCAGTTGTGATAATACAAAGAGCAATGTCAGAAACTGCATTTGTTATGTCACATGACCTGTGAATTTGGGAATTTGGTTCCTTTGGTCTCCAGTGACCTTCAGTGAAACACTCTCAGAGACTTTCCCTCAGAAGATATTTGGCTTGTCATTGGAGGCAAAGCACCAGGAGCTGTGTGAAACACAATATTTTAAACAGAGAAGTCACACCAACTGGGAATACTGTTTCAGACCACATTATGATCACTGATATGGCCTCAACAAAGGTCAATGTATGATAAGACATTAATAAAAACCCTTTTTAAGGATGTTGTCTTTGATTTGCGCTGACACCACATCCTGTGCTGTAATGGCATCAGTGGAAACAGTCATGAGAGCTCCTGTAATCCTGATATACTTTTATTGGACATTGTTTATTGCTGTTAATTTCCTGCCTACCTCTTGGAAGGCCTTGTTGCTATACAGTGTTTAAAGTGCCAAAACAATCTGGAGCCACGTGTTTCAGTAGTAACATCAGAACAAGCCACATGTTTCTGCTGCCACCATGTGGTCAACTATATCAGAGACAAACCCTCAGTTCAACAAATGCTCTCTGGATGATGTGTGCACTGAAGTGCTGTACTGAAGTACACTTTTGAGGTGCTTCCTGGAGTATTTGATTATTCTCCTACTTTGTTAATTCTCTCCATTTCAGAGGCAAATATTGTACTTCTTCTCCTGATAACTTGTGTACTTTTAATACTTCAGCTGTTTTTCATTGCACTTCAGTGTGGGACAGCAGTGATAATAGTGACATTTGAATTCTGCTTGTTAGTATTTGTATGTTGTCATTTTGCCAGTATTGTAGTCGACTTGGATACAGTGGAAAAACAGAACTGGATACTTTAAGATGACATTAACAAGTTGTCGTTACATGTAAATAAAACTAAACATGTTATATTTGGACATAAAAAAAACAATAAGAGTTACAAATAATGATAGATAATGTTGAAATAGAACGAGTACATGAGAACAGATTTTTTGGAGTCGTCATAGATCACAAACTCTGCTGGAAACCACATGTTAATCATTAAAACCAAAATATCAAAGTCCATCTCAATATTGAACAAAACAAAAGACATTCTTAACCTAATTTTGTTACATATATTGTGTCATACGTTCATACTTCCATTCATTACATACTGTGTGGAGGCTTGTTCCATATAAGAGAATGTCAATATGAACTGCGAGGGAACTGTTTTTAATAAAAAAGACCAGAACTAATGTAAAACAAAGATGTGTCTCAGTATATGGAGTACATTTGTGCAGTGATTTAGAAATAGAAATGAAAGAGTGTAATACACACAATAGACACACAATATTTTTTATTTATACACACAATAAATAATAAAAAATATTTAAAAACAAGATAATCAACAAACATAAACAGAAGTATGAACAGTAGACATAAAATGAGTTTGAGGTTTGTATTTAAAAATGTGTATATTCTTAGTTGCTGTTGTTTTCTTTTATTGCTCTGTATAATCTAAAGGCAGCAGACAGGGTATCATTAATGTTAAAAGGAAGGTGTAATAAGCGTACTTCAGCCTACACCTTTTCAGTCCTGTTTTGTTTATTTGTTTGTCTGAAGCTAGAAAGCACTAAGTTAATTTATTGTCTATCTTTCAGTGTATTTGCATTTTTATAAGTTGGAAAATGACCAAAATAAACTAAACTGATGATGAATGAAGACCAACTTAACAGAGAGCAAGTCATGACCAAGACCAGAGTGTATCAAGGCCGAGACAAGACCAAGACCAGAGTGTATCAAGACTGAGAAAAGACCGAGACCAGAGTGTATCGAGACCGAGAAAAGACCAAGAAAAGACCAAGACCAGAGTGTATCAAGCTGAGAAAAGACCGAGACCAGAGTGTATCAAGACCGAGACATGACCAAGACCAGAGTGTATCAAGGCCGAGACAAGACCAAGATCAGAGTGTATCAAGACCGCGACAAGACCAAGACCAGAATGTATCAAGACCGAGACAAGACCAAGACCAGAGTGTATCAAGACAGAGACAAGACCAAGACCAGAGTGTATCAAGACAGAGACAAGACCAAGACCAGAGTGTATCAAGACCGAGACAAGACCAAGACCAGAGTGTATCAAGACAGAGACAAGACCAAGACCAGAGTGTATCAACACCGAGACAAGACCAAGACCAGAGTGTATCAAGACCAAGACAAGACCAAGACCAAGACCAGAGTGTGTCAAGACCGAGACAAGACCAAGACCAGAGCAAACTGAGCTGAAATCGACATCACCATCTTTATTCAGCGTTCCTGTTCCACGTCTTATCATCCACCTAACACAATCAGATTTTCTGGGTGAATCTGGTCTTCCCATAGAAACCACTGTTAAGTACAGTTTGTATCAAACATCAGTGATATCCCTGCACCTGTGGTCTTGACTGGTCTTGAAATAAAAGCCAGATTCCTCTTCCTCTGAGACTGAGAGAAGGATGATTAAAAATAGGGTGGATTCTGAGACAGGACGAGACCTTCAAAATGGATCTTGAGATGGTCCTGACATGTGCTGTGCTGCAAAGACAGAATTAGCGGGAACAGCTATACATACAGAATATTGTTCCGCCTGAAAGGTTCTCCAAATCATGTCAAAGGATTTTTCCTCTGGGTGTACCTCAGCTTCTCTAGGTTGAGTATTCACTCGCAGCTTTGCTCTATATTTGGATTGTCATTTTTTGTTAAGTAAAATCTCAGAGACATGAGACTGTATCACTTTGTGATTTACACTGAGGCGTCTGGGCAGAAGTTATTATGAACATTAGTTCAAATCACACCCAACACTGTCAGATATGTCGGTGACATGTTCATGTAAAGGTTTGTGATTATCAGCCTGCCTGCTGATATGATGACACAGAATGTGCACTCAAAATCAATATCAGTGCACATCCCAACATTTCTAATGATTACTTACTGAATCACCTCAAAGAACTGTAGCCAACTGCAGAGACCATAAAGATAGGTACGTTTTAGTTCCCCGTGATGCTCAGGATACTGTTTCAGGAGCTTTCCTCTCTGTACACACAAATCTTTGAATAGACAGAATACCATGATTCGTTTTGCTAATGTTGAAAAATATAGACAGTGAAATGACACATTGTATCTGTGACTAAAAATGTCATTATTGGATTAAATGTAGCAGTTGGATCTTAAAGAACGAGGCTTGGTCGGGATGGTTGGGTGGGATGTGATGTTATAAAGAGAAATTTGTAATCAAGCGAAAGAGCTATGCTCAAATATTTTAGTACTGGCTAAATACAAAACTTTACAAATCTGAAAGGTAAATGGTGATGTCCCATGCCACTGTAATGTACCTGGGACATGTGCCATACATGGGTGACATAATGGTGTCATTATGTTACTAAGCCCTGCGCTTGCAGTCCAGGCCTGGTGTGCTGCTCAGTCCAACAGCTGCACTGCAGTGCCAGGTTATGTAACTCCTGTCTGTTGATGTGTGGACGTGACGAGGCCGTGTGTCGGCTGAAGCTTAGAAACTGCCCAACACAAAATACGCAAATGAAGACTTCTTGTTGGCATTTTGGCCCCAATGTGACATCCTGTTCAAATTAATTGGTAAATGCAAATACATCGGCATTAAACAAATGCATTTAGAAGCAGAGTATATCGAAGTGAGGATGTTTATAGTGCAGTGAAAATTCATGGATACACACATGACTGTGTCTATTTACGACTACTCTGTCCCCTTTTCTCTAAACAGCGTTATTACGGTAAAAGAGCCGCCGTGTGGACACACCCCCTCGGTTCAGCAAGTGTTCATCCAGGAAGAACAGCTCCGTGTCAGTCTGCACACTGTCCTCCTGTTGATGTGACTGAGCGAAGACACAACTGACAGGTGAGTGGGACAGGACATGGGAAAGGACATGCAAGCATGTGTTTGTATTGGTCAGATATTATTGAGCCTCTGCCAGCTGCATTCGCAGCTAGTGGCTTGCAGGTCGGAAGACAAATCACTAGCTACGTTATCAGCTAGTTGACAGAAGTTTAGCTAACTGTTAGCTCCTATAATGAATGTGACGCTCGTTAATTCCGCTTTACACCCTAATATGGGAGAATACATACACTCTCAGGTGTTGTGAGACAACGACGGCTGAGAATGGTAAAAAAAATCTATTAATTATCGTCTGAAAGTTACCTTGCGTGGTGGTGACGACGAAGGTACTTAATGTTACTATATGAAACATGTTATTGACATATAAGACCGTTTGTGAAGTCCGAGCTCAACGTGAGCCAGCCTACATTACTTCTTCTGTTGAATTCTAACTTGACGGCACCGCCCACTTCAGGGCATGGTGGTGGGGGCCGACTGTATGAAGTACACCATGTACCAAATGGTATTTCTGTTGCTTTATTGAAATAAGGTGCATTTTGACAATGACACGTATGCCGAATTTTCAAACGGTAGCTAACAATTAAATAGGGGCTGCGCATTCTGTTTTATGGGGAATAATGGTATGCTAGTAAGCGAGGCAACATTAAAGTACCAATATTTTGAATGGAACTTGGCGTCCAGCCACAAACGGGACGTTCGCTTTGCGGGTTCCCTTCACCTTGGCGAATCAGGATCATCCTTCACGTAGGTGTTATCATACGTCTTTTTGTCTGTTTTGTCAGTGTGTGTCTGTGTCGTTGTGCCAAGCCAGAGGGAAGAGTTTTATAAATAGATGGTTTGACATTAAGGGCTGGATTCCTGACCTTCTGCTGGTCGGACTGAAGTACTGCGCAGACTCAGAGGGAGGGTTCAGTAGGGTTCAGTGACTCCTGATGCATCAACCTGCTCGTATTATTATGGAACTGAACCCAAAGCCAAAGCCTCCAAGATGGTCTTCCGTGCAATTCTGGACTTCTGTATGGCTAATGTTGTGCCTAAACTTCAAGTAGGTCTGACATCCAGGCGTCCATGTGGGAGTTGCAGGAAGTCCTTGGCGAAATATAACAAATAGCACATGCAGTTCGATTCGCCAACATATTTCCATGTCATTTCACAGACAGGACATCTCCTTTTAATCGTGTTAGCGTCTGTGATATGATGACAGCCAGTGAAATGTTATGTCCCATCTTCTAAAAGCACATTGAGTGATGAGTTTAACAGTACAAAGAGCCATTTGTAATGTGTGGATGTGTAATGTCATCCCATAATCAATAATCCCCCCATAAAGAGGCTAAAATAGTCAGTGATGTATGATGTCTGTTGTTTGTAAAATACTAAAGTAATACCACACTATGAAAACTTCATAATAAGTCTTGAAATAACCCAAATGCATATATATGTCACCAATATTTACTAATACTATCAAAAACATACTCATTCTGCACAAGAATGTTGCATTATTATATATAACATATACTTTGTTATCACTAATACATTAATGTGTATGTGCAATGTGCAGTAAACCAACCTTTATATTTTGTAGATGGCTGATGCAATTTGAACTACTTTACTACTGGGGTGATTAGTCTATTCTACAGCACCACAACACAAGGAACTCTAAACTGTACCTCATAAGAGCAGTACTTGAGTAAACTTACTTCCTGTCACTGGCAAAGGTGGTTGGTTTTTGTCACTATGGCTTCAGTTTCAACACTTAGTTTTTCGCTCCTGTCACAATTGAACCCACTGTGTGCTTGTTTTTAATGTATACTGTAAGACATGCACCTCTGAGGAAACAGCACAGTCATGGATAGAAGTAAGGAAGCTCCTGTCTTTGATACAACATTTTTCCATGTGCCCCCCAGTGTTACCAATAATGTAGATAATAAAGGGGGGCATCACATGTTATAGATATTGAACCATTTGACATTTTTACACCCTGTCCTGTCTCCTCTCTGGTCTGTGCAAACACAACCTGCAGTTCAGTCCACTGCAATTGTTTTCAGGTGACTGTTGGTCTCAGCACAAGATTTCAGGAGCACAGAATTTTATGTATTTCTACCCAATCTGGTGAGCGCAAGGACCACCTTTTAAGAGAGACATGTATAATAGAGTGAATCTGATGAAATTTCACAATTTGAAGCTTAGATTTGCGTTAGTCGTACATGATTTGTTAAGATCATTGTAAATTTGAAAATCTGTTTCTGTGACAAATGGCGGGATTCTTGTGTTTGTTTGTTTTTTATAGAAAACAAGCCTTTCAAACCTGCTGGTTATATCATATGTTTTTTTTTTAAAATGCTATGCTAGATGTTAACAGATTTGCAAACAGTTGCAGTACAGTTTCCAGATGAAATTTAAATGTGACCATTAGAATAGTTCAAAAGTTTAAATTCACCAGCCTCTCGCTTTAGAAAGGCTGCTACGAACAGTTTGTGTCCGTCTAGGTGTGTGTCAGTTGTGTCGGAACAGTTTACCAGCAGCAGTTGTCTGCCTGAACTGACGTACGCGCTTCATGCACTTCCTTGTGCTGTGCTACAATAGTTTGCACAATGCATGTCTCAATCAACTGATTACCTAAAAATTCTTGTTCAACATTTAATCCCTCTCATCTTCAAACCAGTTAGAAATGCTTGTCAAACTTGTATGTGCTGTGTCTGTGTCCTTTTTGGCCAGTGCATTTAGCATTAGGGATATGATTTTATGATTCCCCTTTGACGTGTTAAATGAGTAGTTTTTTTACGTCGCCGTCACTGAGATAATGAAGTGCACAGAAGCTGTTCAGTTTATTTTGCTTCATCTGTAGAGGATCAGTCTGTGTGCACACTGTTGCTCACTATATTGGGGATGTGAAATAACGGTCAGCAGAAGTGCAGTGCAGCTTCAAACTACAGCCACATGTCACTGTTTAGGCTAAACAAACAAGTATGATGTGTCTGATGATTTTTTAACGTGACGATCCACTGCAATTAAAGAAAAAACAACAAAAAGTATCCCAGTAAGTTGTTTGTCACGAGCCTCCACAACAGCTTCAGTGCTTTTCTCATTGTTTCTCCACTTTACTGGAGGGATGAACAGCATCGTGATGGAGAGCATCCTAACATTACGCTCCCATAGACACTGGGTTGGGTCGAGTTCTGGCCGTCGTGAATTTCATACAGTTTTCATTGCTAACATACTTCTAGGGCTGTAATCAACCAAAGAAATTCTTGGTCGACTGAAACCCTGAAATTTCAAAAATATACCGAAATATACTGATATCAGCACAAGAAGGCAATTCAGGGAAAGTTATCTTTATTAAACATCCCAGATCAAGACAAGTGCAAATGAAATAAAGCTGTGCATTACTGAAAAATAAATCACATGCTCAAAACAATAGCCTACAAACAGTGGGCATGGCGCAATTGCGAATTAGGCAAAAAAGACGACTAGTAACTGTAACTGTCTTTGGCCGTTAGCACTTGGTACTTTCCTCCTGATGAAATTAACCATAGACTGTATGAAATTAACACGGCAAAAATCGACCAATCAGAATTTTGGTCGACCCAGAACGTATCAACCAATAAGTCGACCAGTCAACTAGGACTTTACAGCCCTACATACTTCCAACGCATTGCTCCACATTTGATCATTTGAAAAGTGTTTTGTGGTAGATAAATGTCTCTAATTACTCAGTAACCTGTCTTTTCCTCTTCACAGGAGGTGAGGGATCAGTTAACTTTGAAGAGATCTTCATAAGATGTTGCCACAGCACCTGAAGCAGATCAGAGTCCTGATGCTCAACGACAAGGAGAATTTACAGCGAACCCTGTTCAGACTTGAACAAGGTAATGCTTCTTTTGAACAACTTAAAGTGTGTGGAATAATAACAGGTGATATCTGTGTTGATTTTGATCATTTGTTTTTAAACCATCCACAAAAAGAGTCCGGCAGTGTTACAGGAGTCAATGATAGATCATTTCCTGGTACCAACATTACCCACAATGCAAGTTAGCCATTCAGTGACATCACAGGAAGCAATTAATCAGATTACACGCAGCCTCCTCTGGAGCCAATAAAGACTTACACTACAAAGGCAGTTTTTCTTGCCACTGTGGCCAAGGGCTTGCTCAGGGGAAATGTTGGCGCTCTGTGAATAAATTAATTTAAGAGTATGGTCTAGAGCTGCTGCCATCTGAAAGTGTCACAAGATAACTTTTGTTGTGAATTGGCGCTATACAAATAAAGATTGATTGATACTTTTTCACAGCAGTAGAACTCCCCAAGACCTGCAGACACTTTGATGTAAAACACACTTACAATATACGGAAACATCGTCAACAGTTTAATTATTTCTCAAACAAAAACACTGAATAAAACAGCCCAATAGACAATGCCCACAGTAACATACAATCAACAGAAGCCACCTGCTTCGTGCTGCGTTTCGCTGGAGGTAGGTGGCGAACTGGGTGTGGTGCTGCTGCTGCTGATGATGCCTGACCTGCAGCTATAATCAACATACAGTACATCCATACATATTGTTACCACTGCATTAAGTTTGTTGTGTCATACTCCTTCATATAAAGTAGGCACTTAAATAAGCTTAATCTAATTTGACTAAGACTTGCATTTAATTTGCAACAAAGTTTAACTGTAACAGTCATTAATAATAAAAATGATAACAACAACAACAGCAAAAATATTTGTTGTTTGTCATGTTGTAGTGTATGATGTGCAGAAAACAAGCAATAAATGTCATGTAAATCGGACGATACTTGGCTGACTTCCTGTGTCTAGTGGGTGGCGCTATGGCTATGACACAGTATTGATGCATATACACGTATTCGGGGCGACACTCCCCCCTTTACATCTTCAAGGTTTGAGGATGACACTGACTGAATGTGAAGTCTGTGCTGTTAAATCTGTAGGAGGAGTTAGTTAAAGTATGTATGAGGCATGGAAATGTGTCAAAATGGCGGGGAAAACAAATTGGCCTTCTTCCTGTTGCACTTAGGGTATGAGTCCAAGTGGGTTTTGTGCGTCTCGTCATGATACATATGCATACCAAATTTCGTTCATGTATGTGCATGTAGGAAGTGTGATTGATTGATATGAGGCTGACTTCCTGTGTTCAGTTGGTGGCGCTATGGAAATAACACCATATTGATCCAGAGACTTATTCAGGGCGATACCCTCTACATGTGTGTGCAATTTGGTGTAGATGGGAAATTGTATGTTGAAGTTATAAGGACTTGACATTTTATGGCGAAGCATTGAAATGGACCGCACCACCACGTCCACTAGGTATAACGTAGGCGAAAGCTTTTGATAACTTTTTATTTTCAAGGTTTGAGGATGATACTGAGTGAATCGGAAGTCTGTGGTGTTCAATCTGTAGGAGGAGTTAGTTAAAGTACGAGGCATGAAAATGGGTGAAAATGGGGGTGAAATCGTAACTTTGAATCAAAATGGCCGGCTTCCAGTTGGAGTGACAGTTTAGTACCATGGATGTTTTTTGTGCGTCTGGTCATGATGCATACTGAATTTCGTTAATGTATGTGCATGTAGGAGGCGGGGTTTGGATTTGTAACATTCCAGGGGTCCCCTGGCAAGACCTTTGTCAGCTATCCTCAGGAGGGCATTGGCAATAATTGTACCAAGTTTTGTCTTAAACCGATGGCATTGCTCACACTCCGTTGTGACAGTAGTTCCCTTATTGACTACAAGCTGCAACATGTGAGCAAAATAGCCTAAGCTCCGCACCCCCACATTGTCCATGGCCTTTTTCATGTTACTTGCACTGTCCCTGAGTCTGACATGCACTTTATTCAAAGGAATGTGCCACTGGTCAAGCATCTCCTTAATTGCAGCCGACATGGTATCGCTGGTGTGTGAACCATGGAAGTTTTTAGCTTGAAGCATTGCACAGTGCGGTGCACAGCTCCTGTCCAACCAGTGGACAGTTAAACTTGAAAGCAACATTGGACACACAGCAGAGCTCCATATATCTGGAGTGAAGCTCATTGCCTTTACATCTTTAATCTTTCGAGATGTGTTCACACACTTTTTTGTACAGTTCAGGCTGTGCGGTCTTGGAAAAATACTTGCGTGATGATGAGCCTTGGCTCTAAGTATTCCAGTAGGCGACGGAAGCCATCATCTTCAACAACTGACATTGGTTGAGCATCTAAAAAGATGAATTCTAAAACTTTCTGTGTTATTGCCGATGCTTTCAAGCTTTCCATCGGAAACTTTTCGCGTCGTTGAAGTGCCTCTGCCAAAGTTAGTTGCTGGGCTGTACTGTCTCCTGCTCCTTGGGTTTGTTGAGTTGCAGGAATTCGGCATGCTCCTTAGCATGGTGCTTTTGGAGCACCACCACCCCTCGAAACATTTACTTTGCAGACATTGCAAACGACCGTCGAACTAGCTGGCGGGGCAAGCGTGAAATATCTCCACACACCGACTCTTTGGCTTGGTCCATGTTGCTAAAAGGTTAACTCAACTCTTCCAGCATGCGACACTCGTGCTGCTGACGAATGACCTACTATGTGCTGCGACGGAGGAAAAAAAGCAAAAACCTGGATCGGCCCGTGGATCGGTTCAATTTTCCGATCCCGAGAGATTTTTTGTCAATATCGGGACAGATATCTGATCTTAATATCGGATCGGTGCACCCCTAATAGTCACTGCTGCTTCCCACTGTTGCTCTGACAGCAACTTCCAACTTTCTCACTCTCCTGTGACCAGTGAAGGGCATCACATCAACTCTCACATCCCTGCCTGGCAAGCATCCAAACCCATTCTTATGCATGTCTTTGTCTCTGCCTCACATGTCTGTAATGTAGTTGTGTTCAGTCTCTGAAGCTTGAAACAAAGTTCGCTGGCTAGCTACGCTGAGTTAGCAAAGTGACAAATAACAATGGCACCACTGAAAGAAACACACTAAAAGCAGCCTGAAGCAAAGAAACACAGCTGCCACCGATATAGCTGAGTGCCTCGGTACCACCAAACTGAGCAGGTTTAAGAAGAAAATAATAAATGGGACATGGAGACGAGGTGCATTGGCCACAGACGACCACTTCTTTTGATTTTCACATCTCCAACCTAAAGGTTACTCTGAAGTGTCTCTGACAGTCTTTTTAAATGACTGTATTAAAATCCTGTCCACATTTACCTGTACTGCCCGCACAGTGTGTGTGTGTGTGTGTGTGTGTGTGTGTGTGTTGGCTGAAAGAGGAGTAGCTAGTTGTCTTGGAGGGAGAAGTGTACCTTTTGACATTTACAGCACTCTGAATCTGATAGGGATTATAAGGCCTGCCAGTTAGTGTGGACTATATATAGACAGTCCTGTCATGGTCCACACTTCGGAGAATCAACGAGTCTGACATTTTAACTAATCTCACTTTGACAGACTGTATGTGTAGAGAATGCTTTTTGTGTATTTCAGAACTGCACAGCAGTCTCAATGTCTGTGTTTGATGACAGAGGGCCTGTATGGATGTGGGAACAAGCAAATAAATAATCAGGCTCAAAATAGGAGTTTTTTTATTTTGAATGATCCTTTCAAACTCAAAAAGATCACAGAAATTAATTGGACTTTGTCTCTGCTTCACCTGTCTGTAACCTCAAACTCAATAATTCATTGGACTTTAATGTAGAATGAAAACACATTCCCTAACACATACCTAACCCTAACACCGCATTAAGGATTTAAACAAACCAGTGTGTCTGTCATGGTTCCATATGTTGAAATAAAGCAATAAATCAAACCACTTGTGTCTCCTCAGGGTTCGAGCTCCAGTTCCGCCTAGGTCCAAGCCTTCAGGGGAAGAGGGTTATGGTGCACACCAACTATCCACTTGAAGGACAAGTGTTTGAACGAAAAAACTTCCGCGTTTTGGCCTGGAACTACCCAACAGGCAGGGAGGACGACTCTGATAAGTTCTGCTCTCTGGATCTGAAGATAGCTGGCTCCTATGAATACTACTTTGGACATGGGTAAGACCCACCTGATAATGGACCGCAGTCTATGTCTCGTATTTGAAAATGTGCAGTTGGGCGTTATGGGAGCATTGCTGTGAGACGAGCTGAGGAAGTATAAGATAAGATGTCCAGTCAGCTGTCAACAGAGGGCCAGCACCAGTACAAAGTCTGCTCTTTCTTCAGAACATTATCACACAATGTCTTGTGTTCTTGAATGTTTCTGGATCGTCTGGACTGACTGTACGACTGCTGACTGTGAATTCATCATGGTGTACTGTAATGTAACACCGATGTCAGTGTGCAGAACATCAGAGTTTATTTACCACTGAAACAGTTGTTTTACAATCACAAATCAGATTCACTTGCAGTTGTCATTGAGTATCTTCTGTTAACAATACACTCTCAATCCTGAGAGCTTAATGCACAAGGTGAAAAACATGGTATTATCAGATCTGACATGTACGACAGGGCAAGGCTGTGTACGCTTTTGTGTGTCATCAGCAGCACCTTAAAGTCTGATCTTTTATGTATTGGGAGCCAGTGCAGTGAGGCTAGGATTGGTGTAATATGATAGAATTTTGTACATGTTAAGACTCTAGCTGCAACTTTCTGATAGAGACACCCTATCTATAACTGCAGAACAGTCAGCACAGGCCATCGTAACACATGTTTATCGAGGCTGTGTTGACTGCTGTGAAAGGCAAAAACAGTGAGGTAGGCTAGGTTGAGGAAAGCTAATTGGGCAGCAACAGACTACCCAGTGGCAGAAGCTCAATTCGACAAAATACGTACAAGTTATAAAGTCTAGCATTAGCTACGATACAAAACCAGTGGGACTATGAAAGACTCAGAAATCGAAGAAGAATAAACAGCTAAGATAAATGGAGAAGGAGAGAGGCCCAGTACTACAGCTTTCGATCTCACAGAAGTGTGCGTCACAGGAAGCGTCACCGCGTCTTAACCCGTCACCGCGTCCATCCAGTGTGATCCTACACACTGGACAGACACGGTATAACAGTTAACATGTAGTGACAGGTGCTTCTTCAGCTCCACTTTGTCCTTCATTCTCCTACATCATCTTTTATTAATTTGCTTTGTTTTGGTTTCCACAGAGACACAGAGCAGTCAGGAAGAGGATACATTGTTGTCGATCCAGTCCTTCGTGTTGGAGCAGACAATCACGTCCTCCCATTGGACTGCATCAACATCGAGACCTACCTGGCCAAATGTCTGGGACACCTGGATGACTGGCCAGATAGACTGAGGGTCACCAAGGAGTCAGGTGTGTGTGTGTCTCTTAGTGTATTAGGGGAGAGCAAGGTTTTCTGTGTGGATGAGTCTGTGTGCAGCCACTACAAAAGACATCAAGTGTCCATTCATTGGAAAACCAAAAGGAATGCTGAATTTGAAGAGAGGATGTCTGAAGAGGTCTGTTGCTGTTTGCAACTCTACAATCCAGCTTTCCTTTTGTTTTTGACGAAGCAGCTCGTCTTCTTCTTGCACGGCTGTCACCATTTTGATTTGATCCGTAGTGCATATGTGAGGACTACATCTTCCTGTAGACACCGTGGATTGTGTGTAAGCATGGCACACGTCCACCAAGCAGACTCCAGACAGTAGCATAAACAGAACCACTACATGTTCATGGTGTTAGCAGCTGTGCATCTACCTAGAGGCCTTAATCAACTCAAGTCGTACACTTAAAGGACAAGTTCACCCAAAAATGGTGTTGGAAAATGCTGATGGAAGTTCAGGTGAGGTTTTATAGTCGAGAAAACCTTTCTGGAGCGTCACAGCAAAACAGCATTGCAGCATATTCTAAACAACTGAAAAACAGAAGCTATAGAGCCACTGTAAAGGCTGCTAGTTATCATTGTAAAACCTCTCAGTTATAAACCTTTATACATGTCTCAAACTATGCCATCTTGGGATTGAATTTGATAGAATTGTGCGAGGAAAGTCTTCGAATGTGTGGAAACCCCGATCTGTGTTTGTGCATGTTTCTCTAACAGGGTACAACATGATCCACTTCACGCCGCTGCAGACTTTGGGAGAGTCCAGGTCCTGTTACTCCTTGGCAGACCAGCTGACCTTTAACCCTGAGTTCAGCCCAGCTGGCAAGAACTACACCTGGGCAGATGTTGGGGCGCTGGTGGAGAAGTTACAGAAAGAATGGAACATGCTGTGTATTACAGATGTGGTGTATAATCATACTGGTGAGTGACTGTGTGTGTGTCTCTTTATGCGTGTTCGCACTGTATTCCAACCAATTTACATATGGATATGTCCAACCCTAACCCCAACCCTTCTATCACTTACCAGTGTGTTATTATGATCATATCATATCAGTCTGACAGTGAAATCTCTGAAATGATATCCCTCAGTCATACACACACTCCTGAAATCAGACAATTTCTTTTTTAATCAATTATGATGTGAGCTATGATTGTCTGACCAGCATGGCCGCTCTGTATTGTCAATATCTTCATGCCAAATATGAATATGAATAATATGGCTGGGTATGTATAAATGGATTTTCCGATTCAAATCCAACTTTATTTGAATGATCCAGTATCAATTCAGAAAATCCTGAGACTGAACTCTCAATACATGCCGTTCCCCCGATACATGACAGAGTCCGTCTTACAACCCCCTAAAGGAATTACCAAAAAGAGGTCTAACATTAATAACACAACCAAGTTGCTGTCAAAAAAAATCATCATTTATTAAGCAACAAACAAACAGATGAAAAATCCCTAAACTCCAAAATAATCAACAACAAACTGATGGGCTGGCCAAAATACACAAAAGAAGAGCCCTTCCAGACCAACCCACCAGGGACAGTTGGACTGGGGACTAACCCTCTACCCTAACGAAATATAAGGAAACTAAACCTAACACAAACAAAGGCGCAAAAATAGGACTACCGAACCCATCAGAATAACACAAAAGCAACAGGTTGGAAAAGGGAATGATCTGATACGCTCAAGCCTGAACCTGACCTTGCCCCACCATTTTTCCCAGATAACTCACCGTAGCCTGCCCGAACTCGCACCTGCCACCTTCAAATTGCAAAACAGAGTGCAGATGCTCTACGTGTTCAACCCATGGCTCTGAACAAACCACAAGGTCATCAAGATAGGCTTCACTGAACGGCAAACCAGACAAAACAACATTCATCACACGCTGAAAGGTGGCCAGTGCATTATGCAAGCCGTTGTGCCATTTACTTTTCGAAAATCCATGCAGAAGCGACCTTCACCATTAGCTTTATCAGCAAGTAGACATGGGAGCTCCATGCACTACAGCTGGGTCATGTTACAACATGTACTCTACCTGCTGCTTAAAACTATGACGTTTATCTGGGTTTACTTGATATGGATGCTGTTTAATTGGTTGTGAATCACAGACATCAATATTGTGCTTCAACGGATGTGTTTGAGAAGGAACATCAGCAAACAGTGTTGTTAGACTCAATTAGCTCAACCAAAACTGAGCATTTGGCTCAGACGGATGCGATAAATGAGCAGGGAGGTTTCTCAAGATCTCAAGAGTTTGACAGCTTTCACAAGTTTCCCTACCTCCAGGCTAACAGACGGTGCTGCAACTTCAGCACTGGACAGCACCACTGGGCTCACAATCGCCTCACCTGTTCTGAACCAGACTTGGTATTCAACTGAGGTTTCTGAGTCGGCAATCTGGAGGTGGCTACAAGATGGTCTCTGTCCCTGACCTTCTCCTGAACCAAGTAGGGACCACAATAGCGAGCCTGCAAGCTAGAGCCAGGAATCAGCAGCAACACCAAGCATGAACTCTCTATGCCTAGCATGTCTGTCAACCGTCTCTTCATCTTGACCTTGGCTGCCTCAAAATTGCCACTAGCTATTCAAAAAGCTTGATGCAGTTAGTCAAAGTCATCTGCTGGTGAACCCCCTCATCCCAGTCGTTTTCAAACTCCAGGCAGTAAGTGTGCAGCATGGTCTTCACTGTCTGGCGAAAAAACGCTCAATGGTGCCCTGACTCTCAGGATGGTATGCACTGGAATGGCAGTGTCAAATTTTTAGCTGCTTCAACACCTGACTAAACACATGTGACATAAAGTTTGGAACCTGGTGTGTTTGTACCACCTTTGACAAACCATACAATGAAAAGAACTTTGTCAAAGCTTTACAACCACTGGTATCATTATCTCACACAAGGGAAACCAAGTGGACACACACATCACTGTCAACCAAAACTTGTTACCAGCCTTTGTACGCGGAAGCAGACCCACAAAGTCAACCAAGACCCATTCAAATGACTCACACTACTGGGATTGGATACAGCACAGCAGGGTAATGGTTTGTTTTGGTTTTCCAGCAACCCGAAAAATGTGGCAGGATTTACAGTACCATGCAACATCTCGCTTTAAACCAGGCCAAAAGAAATGCCTTCATAGGTTTTTCTTGAGCCAGTGGAGGTCATGGAGGAGGGGGGTCACATGAAAGAATTTGGGTAGATTGAAAACAAGGCATGCTACAGCGTTCTGGATTCACTGCAACTGTTAAGTCACAGAGACTGGGACTCCAGCCAAGAGGGAGTTACAGTAGTCCAGGGAGGAGATGAGCAGCGCTTGGACCAGGAGTTGCATTGCATTCTTTGTGAGGAAAGCCCGGATATTGTGGATGTTGTGGAGGGCAAATCTGCGGGATTGGGCCACAACAGTGATGTTGGGGGCGCAGGACAGTCCGTCGACAAGGATTACGCCCAGGTTCCTCGGCGTCGACAAAGGCGATACCATGACATCCTCAACAGTGGCAGGTCCATGGGGGGCAGTCTTTCCCCAGGATAAAGAGGAGTTCAGTATAACTAAGGTTGAGGTTGAGGTGATGCGCAGTTGTACAAGTGGAGTTGTCTGCCAGACATTCCGAGATGCGCGTCACAACGTGGGTGTTGGAGGAGGATGGGGGGGAAAACTCATCGGCACTAAGCTCAGAAGCGTGCAAGAAACAGGAGCGATTCATTAAGGTCACACAAAACTATCCCGCTTACAGGTAGCTTGAGTAACAGCACATGCTGCAAAAACCTGAGGAAACCTCTGAGCCAGCTCATCTGGAGACTGCCTGACAAGTACCGGTGTCACGTCTGGTGTAACCAGCACCTTACCCCACCTTCCCCTGTAATCCTAGACTCAGGGCGGGCCCCCACAGCTACGTCACCTGACACAAGTTCTGACTCCACAAATACGTAATGTAAAGGCACACCTATATCGCTCATACCAAAATCTTCTACTGGGACATCTGAACCAAGAGTAGACTCATTACCTAAAGACAGGACTCCATCTAGGATGAAAGACTGGGAGGCTGCAGTGTCCCTCAGGATCTTTACTACCAAAGCAAAGGACACAAAAACCACCTTCATGTAGTTAGGACAAGTCTCACATTTGTCATTACTTTCTTGTTCTTTCACTACAGTGTTTTTAATAATTAGATGCTAAAATCATAACAATATTGCATTAATTTCTTCATTGGTAGATTGTAATCACATTTCTCTGGAACCATTTAATTCTGTGCTTAGTGTAAATATTCTTATTTGGACCAGGTTAGAGGATTTTTTGCCGTCATATCCAAGAAGAATTGGTATTATCTGATATACTGGTATCGATTGAAAATCTCTACTGAATCGATATTGAATTTATTGAATGGAATCAGAAATTGAATTGCAGTGGTACCTTGTGAATGGAAATTGAAGGGAAATCCATAATGATACCCAGCTCTAATGAATAAATAAATAAATGGCCAAATAAGTTTGAAAAGTCCCTCATTAATGCAGCCTGAGATATAAAATTGGGATATTCCTTAACCATTTCTCTCGTACAGGTTTGAAGTCACTGCTCTCTCCTTGTCTCTCTCTCACTCAAGTTAATGTCAGTGGATTCAAAAACATTGTTATGTGTGTTCAAAACATCCACTCTGAGATCTGAATGGATTGCAGTTATAACTTCAATAAGTAACATGTGCTATAAACACTATATACAGTAACCATCACTTTGTATATGATTGTGAGAGAAAGAAACTCTGAAAGTTCAATGAAATGCTCCAGTCTTATCCTCTTTCTCTCTCATACACACATACACACACCTTGTGAAGTATGTGGTGTGTGTGAGCAGCATGCTGAACAGGAACTGACTTTAATAAAAAGGCCACTGGCATCCAGCCATAAAGTAGAGTTCCTCGTCCTTAGAAGGAACAATGAGGTGAGGAGAGTGACTACACTAAAAGTACAGAGTACATTGTGTACATTGCATTGGACATTAAAGGGATATAAAATTCGATACATTTTAGAAGTCCTTTTGACCAATAAGGATTCAAATATTACCTTTAACGAGTGTCAGCATTAATATGTTTACTGTGCAGTGAATTCCTCCACCCATTTAAAGTACTTCTAGAGTATGTTGTCACATGAGGTGAAGCCTGAGTGATGGAACAGGGACATATAGAATCCTGTTTTTTTATCATGTATGTGAGTCCATTTACATATTCCAATTTTTTTGTACGGTACTTTTTTTTGTACTGAAATACTGCATATGGCTAGCTTTAGAAAATGTAATAATTAAGGTCATTTTCTGTTTCTTGTTATTATTTTTTAAAGTTCAGAAGCATTTTACAAATATGCCACTTACAGCACTGTCACAAGTGTTGGGTAGTGTTACTATTGAAAGTAACTGGTTACATTACAGTATTACCAACTGAGAAATGATTCTTATTAGGGTACTTTCTTTAGGTACTTGTATCTAAGTTGCATTGTGGGTAATGTTGGCAGTCCGTTGGTATTGCATTGCACCCCTTTAACACTGTTTAACACCCCTGTCATCACTGCAAATGATGAAAATTGATACAATGGAACCAGAGATATCACTTTTTTTTTATACCACACACTCTTCTTCCTTTTTAAAACCTGTCGCCTACATTACCCACAGTCCAATTTAGCCAAAGAGTGGCATCACTGGATTACATGCATATTGCTTCTGAGCAAACAAAAGGCTTTGAACTACTTTTTTCATATATGGTAGTACTCTTCAAGACCTGTAAACACACTTTATTGGGTAAAATTTGTGGTTTTCCCCTTTAATGCAAATGCAGCATGAAAACTGAAATCTGATTCAAATTCAGTTTTCAGTCAAGATTATGTATTCAATCTAGGGAATAATGTTCAAAGATTTCCCTGCTGATGATTCTTTTTGGCTCATCCTCACAGTTGTTGCCAACAATTGTGTATGTTCTCCAGCATCCATCAAAACCAAGACAGTTTCATCAATTGTTAAAGCGAAATGGTGATGATTCTGATGTGTTTGCATATTTCTTTACAGCTGCTAACAGTTTGTGGATCAAAGAACATCCAGAGTGTGGTTATAACCTGGTGAACTCGCCCCACCTGCGGCCAGCCTGGGTCTTGGATAGGGCTATCTGGCATTTAACCACCAGAATAATAGAGGGACGGTACAAAGCTAAAGGACTTCCTGCTGACATCACCAATGAGAGCCACCTGAATGTGAGTGAACACAGTTCAGCTGGGCACTCACTGCACACACGTACAGGCTATGATGATGATACCCTTCAGGACTGTCAAATGACTACAGAGACACAAAACTACCACAGAGACAGAAAATGACTACAGAGACACAAAACTACCACAGAGACAGAAAATGACTACAGAGACGCAAAACTACCACAGAGACAGAAAATGACTACAGAGACACAAAACTACCACAGAGACAGAAAATGACTATAGAGACAGACAATTGCTACGGAGACACAAAACTACAAGAGACAGAAAATTACTTCAGAGACACAGAACTACTACAGAGACAGAAAACTACAAGAGACAGACAATGACTACAGAGACACAAAACTACCACACAGAGACAGGAAATGACTACAAATACGCAAAACTAAAACAAAAAGATATTAAATGACTACAGAGACAGAAAATGACTACAGAGACAGACAATGACTACAGAGACACAAACCTACCACAAAGAGACAAAAAGTGACTATAGAGACACAGAACTACCACAAAGAGACAAAAAGTGACTACAGAGACACAGAACTACCTCAAAGAGACAAAAAATGACTGCAATGACAAAAAACTACCACAGAGACAGAAAACGACTACAGAGATGCATAACTGCGACAGAGAGATACAAAACTACCACAGTGACGGAAATGACTGTAGAGACACAAAACTACCACAGATACATAATATGTGTAGTTGTAGTTTTTACTTTCTGTAGACAATATTTGGCTCTTTTTTGTCATTTTGTATCTCTGTAGTTATTTTCTGTTTCTTGTAGTTATGTGTTTCTGTAGTCATTTCCTGTCCCTTGTCGTTTTGTCTATCTGTAGTAATTCTCTGCCTCTTCAGTGTAGTTATGTGTCTCTGTAGTCAAAATGTACCTCTGTAGTTTTGAGTCTCCGTAGTCCATATTTGTTTTTGTTTTTTGCTACTTCAAGGAGACCGAAAATGACTACAGAGACACAGAGCTACTAAAAAGAGACACAAAATGACCAAAAGGAGACAGGAAATTACTACAAAGAGCAACAAAAACGCAACAGAGAATTACATTGCAGTGCTTATATAGTTTTTGTGTGTGTGATTGTTTCCAATTTATTTATCTACAGTGTCTTATTAAGCTCGGTGGCTTTGTACATGACTGTACTGTGACATTTTGCAGGTCATGAAAGCTATAGTAAAAAATGTGTCATTTTAAATAATAGTTTGTTTCTCTGTCTCTCTCTCTCTCTGTCTGTCTCTCTCTCTGTTGATCTGCGTGTATCAGGCCATCCGGAGTGTGTTGTGGCAGGATGTGTACCCTCAGATTAAACTGTGGGAGTTCTTCCAGGTCAAAGTGGACGGTGCCGTGGAGCAGTTCAGAACCCTTCTACAAAACGGTCTGTACTGTACATCAGTGAATGTGTAAACCTTGTACTGGTTACGACACTTCATAAACCTGTGAGACTGTGATCAGTGGAGCTGAGAGCCCAATACACAATTGCTAAAATTACACACAAAAAAATGTTAGTGAGGTGAACAAATACACTCCTGTGTAAACATCTGTATTGATTCAAACTGATATATACCTGTTCTGCCAGACTGACATGAGACTGACGGCTGAAAAATGGGGCTGTGTAGACAAGCCCTTAGCAGACTTGATCTGATGTTGGTTTTGATAAAATACCAGAGCTCTGTAATGTATGCCAGCAGTGTTGTGCAATGTTCTGTCTACTGATAAGGAGTATTCAGTGTCTTGCAAAGAAATTCAAAACAACACTTATTTCAGTAACAGATTATTGTGGCTGCACTCTTCAGTTAGAAAGCTGCTAATGTGCTAATATAGACAGAGACATTTGTTTCAGAGGCTGCTGAACAGACTTATATATAAAATCCTTTGTGTGTGTTTTTAGGCACCAAGCCAGACCACAGTAAGACTGAGGGGAAAAAGGGCCTGAAGATTATTCAGGACCCACTATACCGTCGTTATGGCAACACAGTGGACATGAACTGTGCTCTGGAGACATTTGTACCTCACAGGTCAGACTCAAAGCTTCAGGCTACTACTGTTTGGTTATAATTCAGACCTTGAGTTCTTTCATGAATTTGTGGCTGATTAGAAAACCGGTCAAGTGTCTGTTTCTTAACTGCTGAAAGGTTCATTTTAATTTTAGTAATTTTAGTATGACCCTAACATAATTGTAAAAGGTGTCTGGATATTTTCTGTTAGCCCTGTGTTAAAACTTGTTAATTTATATCATATTCAATTATTTATTTAATGTCATCCAGTTGTTTGTAGTTACTTAAAATCATTTCAGTTTTATGTCAGTCAAAGGGAACCCTGACTATATTAGTGTAGTTTTTCTATATTTAATGAAGCCATTTTACTCTAGGTTAGTCATCAGATCATATTGAACTCATTTCACATCATGTATTGCTTTATAGATGTCCCGTCGTCGTTGACAATCATATGAAGTTATAGTTATTGCAAACAATAACTCATTACTGTGTCCAGCATATCACTCTGCAGAATGTAAAGTCATGGTATTTCTTGCTTCATGTGACCTCCCTCTCTCTATAGCTCCTCCCCACAGCACATCGAGGAATGCTGTGGTTGGCTGAGACAGAAACTGAACGAGCTGAATGATGAACAGTTTCAGATCGTACACCAGCATCAGGAGCAGGTGAGCTTAAGTGTAAATGTGGCACCAGGAAGGGTTCTGTCTTAATGCCTTAAATAGTCCATTCAGCATAGTATTAGGATATTAGCATGTGTGTGTTCCTTATGTTCTTCTTCTCCTTTCTTAAGGCTGCCAACTGCACTGTGGGAAATGTATTGTATGAACGTCTGGCAGACCACGGCCCCAAACTTGGTCCTGTTAGCAGGAAGAACCCTCTGGTTACCAGGTAATAAATGTAAAGATTTGGGTTTAAGGAGAGAGGAGAATGGATGTGATAGAAAGAGTACATGGAGGGATGGAAGAGAGACGTCTTCCAGTCTATTTTTAGGTCCAAACTATAAATCTGAGATGGCAGCTGAGGAAAAGTCACTGCCATGACTATTGTAGTGTTGCACTGGATGTGTGAGTCTTCAGTAGCAATCATTTGTACTAATAAACTGTGACCATTTCAGCCTTAACATGGCAGTACCAACACTAAAGCCATTCATTTTTCTTATGAAGCATGAATACAGCATGAATGTGTGAAACTGATTACAAGGCAACTAATGTCAATTTGTTGTGTGCACAATTGACAGCTCATTGAGTTAAAAAGACGATATTAATCTTGGAGAACGTGGATGTGCCGATTGACTTTTTCGCTGTCAGCCACAGAGACGAATTGAGTTTGGATCTGTACTGAGAAATAATTTCAACCTGTGAACATTTTGAAGTTTTAGCAACAAGATATTCCTCTCATAGGGTCTTAATGTGAACCCTGTAACCCCACCCTAACTGGTTTCTCACTAGCACATACTGCGTGTCATTTCTAAATCATCTCATTGAAACAGGTGGCAGTGTTCAATACTCATTTTCTACTGATACCAGCTGTGCTTCCTCCTTTAGTCTTCTGTCTAACAGTGAGTTGACAAACACACTGCTGCAGTGTCTACATAGGCCCGCCTCCTGCCACTCCTCTGACTATGGTCAGAAGTATATAACCTTAAATGCTTAACACACAGAACACACGCCTTGTTATAACACAATGATTTGGACACACAGTAATGTCAGATATAAATGTTATAGCTATATCCTTTACAGCTAACAGGGATATGAGCTCCATCTCAGTGTTGAGTGTTGGTGGATCTCAGTGTTTTCATTTGTCTGTCTCAGGTATTTCACCTTCCCGTATCCGGACATGACTCTGGAGCAGGAGATGCAGCTGCTGGATCAGCCGGACAAGATGTGCCACTTCCTGGCTCACAACGGCTGGGTGATGGCCGACGATCCACTGAGAAACTTTGCTGAGCCAGGTAAATATTCAACACTTCTTGGAAAGCCTCTCATTCCTCCTTCTGTCAGTCAGGTTTTATCCTGTTCCATCGCACAGATTACACAGCACCTGGGATGAGATGAAACCCATTTGAGCTACTTTTTGTAAGGTTATATGTTGACGTATCTGCTTTGATAGAATTGTGTCACCGTATCAGTGCTGGTCTGTGTCTGCGCTGCCTGTAGGCTCCAACGTGTACCTGCGCCGGGAGCTGATCTGCTGGGGCGACAGTGTCAAACTGCGCTACGGCAACGGGCCCAAGGACTGCCCATACCTGTGGGCCCACATGCAGAAGTACACCGAAATCACAGCCAAGTATTTCCACGGAGTCAGACTGGACAACTGCCACTCGACACCATTACATGTAGCAGAGGTATTGTCATCATTATCATGTTACATTTAAGCACATGTCCTTATATAGCATACCATATATAAGATTGTGGAGAGAATTTGAGAGGTTGATCTTTCTCTTCTGATTAACATTTCCTCTCCAAAACTACAGTGCTCCTTTAAATAGGTAAAACTGTCAAAATAAATGTTTTTACGTCACTTAACGTAACCAAAGCCGTAAAGCACGCCGTACATCAGTGTTACCCTGTTGACAGCACACCTTCTCTTCTCTCCCTGTCTGTAACGCTGCTGTGTTGTCTCGTCCAGGCCATGTTAGATGCAGCCAGGGTGGTCAGGCCCAATCTGTATGTGATAGCCGAGCTGTTTACAGGCAGCGAGCTCATTGACAATGTGTTTGTTAACCGGCTGGGAATTAGCAGCCTTGTACGAGGTACATCCCTCATGCATGAACTGACTTTGTTTTCTTTTTTGTCTCTTCCCTCTCTTTCACTGCATCGTTCTGCATTCTGCCATCTCTTCACACTCACTCGCTCTTTGTTGACTGCTCGTTGTGGTCACTTTGAGACCTGTTGTCACTACCTTTGCTGCATCCCCTTTACATTAACTCTCCTCCTGTCCCTCCTCTTTCTTATCTCTTCCCTAACCTTCTCCTGTTTCTCCCCCTCTCATGACTTCTTGTTCTGTCTGCACTGGTTTTCTTGCGTTGCCTTGCTGTGGTTGACCAGTTCATGCTGGACGCGGCCCGAACAGTTTGTCCTAACCTTTATGTGGTGGCTGAGCTATTCACTGGCAGCGAGGAGCTGGATAACGTCTTCGTAACCAAGCTTGGAATCTCATCGCTCATACGAGGTACAGTGTTTCGTTGGTTTTTGACCTGAAAAATCAAAATTCGAAGAAAAAGTCGGAGCTGAAATGATTGTTTCACCCCGGTCCCCAATCCTCATTCGTGTAATTCTCTGCCATTATGATATGACATCTATATAATGGCAGATATAGTTGAATGTGACATCTATAGACATTTAGAAACCAGGGAACATTCTGGAGCAGCCCTAAATGAGTTGACTGAAGGTAAGCCTGTGTGGTCCATCAGCTCTCATGGACCTCACACCTGCATTGCTTGATTGGAACGTGGTCCGTCTTGATTTTGTGTGAATTCGCCCACCGTGCTGTCAGCAGTGTGGCACCTGTTGTGGTAACTGCCCTCCCTCTCTCCCACCCTGTCCACAGAGGCCATGTCAGCTGGTGACAGCCATGAAGAAGGCAGACTGGTCTATCGCTATGGAGGCGAGCCGGTCGGAGCTTTTGTTCAGCCCAGTCTCCGCCCACTGATGCCCTCCATCGCCCATGCCATGTTCCTCGATGTAACCCATGACAACGAGTGTCCCATACAGGTGAAAAAAAGAGGGTTTTACTTATCTAATTAAATACCAAATACCCTGCAAGGTATGAAACCCCAATTTAAGAGTCTACACTCTGCTGCTCAAAGAAATATGAAGTAAAACATAACTACATGTCTAAAACCTGTCAAAAAGTGACTGTGAGAAGGTCTCTGTGTTTCAGGTGTGTACAGTAACTGCTGTGTGTTTGTCTCTCTCTGTTCTACAGCTGCGTTCAGCTCTGGACTCCCTCCCCAGCTCGGCTATAGTCTCCATGGCCTGCTGTGCTACTGGCTCCACCAGAGGATACGATGAATTAGTGCCACATCAGGTTATTTACACACACTCAACAGTGTTAATTAGTGTTTAACCATCATGATGAAGCAGATACCCCAACTATTGGTTCGTGTAAAGCAAATATAAATGGGGGTTAATGCTTGTTTATTTTCTCTGAAGTTGTGACGCCTGTAGTTTGAAGATCTTGGTGTAGAGCTACAGAGTCACAATAAAAAGTGAGCTGTTTGTTTTCTGCAGGCACTCTGGTGCCGATACAGCAGATACTTGACAGTCAGCGGCTAAATGAAGTAGCAGCATGGTCACATTCTCCTTTGCTACCATTTTTATATGGAAATGTGATAATTCTACTGTACACGAGGGGTTGATCTACTGTAAATGCAGCGCCTAGAATATACTGGACGTAACACAAACCTGTTTGCTTTGCTACAAGAACTCACAAGTGTGTGTGTGTGTGTGTGTGTGTGTGTGTAGATCTCTGTGGTGAAGGAGGAGCGTTTTTACCCCAAGTGGAACCCCTCAGCATCCCCCTCCTCCACTGGTGAGGTTGGTTTCCAGACTGGCATCATCGCTGGGAAACTGGCACTCAACAAGCTGCACCAGGAACTGGCTGCCCAGGGATTCATACAGGTGCCATAGTGTACTTTGTGTGTGTTTTTAAGGTCCAGTGTGTAGGATTTAGGTTTAAGTGGAATATAATATTCATAATTATGTTACTGAGTGTATAATCACCCGAAACTAAGAATTTAGGCTTTTATATCTACAGAGGGAATCTATCACTCTTCCACAGAGTCTGCCATGTTTCTACCGCAGTGGTCAGTGAGGCAGGGGGTATATAGTTGGTTGAAATGCTCAACCTCACCACTAGAGTGCCACTAAATCCTACCCACTGAACCTTTAAAAGAATGCCACATCAGCTCACACTGAAAGCACTTTCATCTCATTCATTCTGTAAAAAAATGGAAGCAGTGTGACCAGAGTCATTGTTGGCGCTGCATTTGAATTGTCGTGCTTCTGCTTTCTCTTATTTTATCTGGTGTCTTTCATCTCTGATCATCTCGCTCTCCAGGTGTATGTCGACCAGGTTGACGCGGATATCGTTGCGGTCACTCGTCACTGTCCCAGCACACACCAGTCTGTTGTGTCAGTGTGCAGGACGGCCTTCTGGGACCCCAAAACCCATCAGTACAGCGCCAATGTCCCACCCATGTTCATACCTGGTATGAGCATCATCCTAATGTTAGAAACTATATGGAGATTGTCTAGGTTTCACAACAAGGCTTCCCAATATTTCTGTCCATCCATCCATCTGTCTGTCTGTCTGTCTGTGTCTCAAGGGAAGATAGAGGAAGTGGTACTGGAGGCAAGGACAGTGGAAAGGCATGCTGGGAGTTACAAGAAGGATGACAAATACATCAACGGCATGCCAGAATACACCGTGGAAATAAAAGAGCATATTCCTGTAAGTATTTCCACATAGGATCATGTGATTCTTTGTTTAATTGAAATCAATGAACATATCAATAGGATAATTATAACATACAGTATTTCTATATATGCGTATATTAGCTACAGGACAGTACGGTGGTGAAGAGCAGTGGAGTGACATCTAAAGGTCGATCAGAGTTTGTGCAGGAAATCACCTTTCAGAAGCTGACACCTGGCAGCGTCATTGCCTTCAGGTGATCCACACACACACACACAAATGGAGACACACACACACACCTTCAGCACACAAGTGAGCAGACCCATTGCCGGACAGATTTATCATTCTATCCATGGTTTATTAAATGTATTGTTGGTTTGGGCCAGGTATTGGTCTCATAGCTTTGCGTTGCTCTCTCCTCCTCACAGGGTTAGTCTGGACCCTAAGGCCCAGAAGTTGGTAGGGGTGCTGAGGTTTTATCTTTCCCAGTTCAGTCCAAAATACAGAAGAGGCAGTGTGATGGAGGAAAACCCACCAGAGGCGCTGCAGAAACCTCTCGCACAGTGAGTACACATGCACACACATCACCGCTGCCCGGGCGAATCCTGACTTCCAGCAATCCTGGTCAGATGAGAAAGGTTGAAACCACCTTAACTATGATTATCTCTCAGTTGGAGAACAGACTTTGGCATCCTTTAAGAATGAAATGAATCATGATAGAAGAGTCAAACAATTAACTTATCTTACTTCTCTACCACTATTACTGAACTCATCTTATTGCTACTAAAGCATCTGTGAAATAAGATGTATAAAATCTTTGGTGTCTCCAAAGGGAGCTGTGTCAAGTCTGTTTGGTCATCTCATTTGAGTTGTTTGATGCTGAAGACTGAATTTTGAAAATGAAACAGACCGTAGGGGTGTGGAGTTAGAAATAAGTCCACTTAGTAGACCTATGTGTCGCGCTCCTCATCTTTGCTTGAGACGACCTCTGGACATGTTTATACAACAAAAAAGAATATAGAACAATTAGGACATTTGTATTTGATGGAGTGGAGCTTGGTTTGTAGTTTTACTATAGATTGAAGCTGAGCAGAGACTGTTAGTCGTTCTTCTTTGGCTCCAAAAACAATCATTTCAGTCTTCTCTTTGTTAAACTGAAGAAAACTCTGACACATCCAATCACTGATTTGTCTACATTTGTATGGGATTATAGTCCCCTGGTGATATGGTTAAATACATTTGAGTGTCGTCTGCATAACTATGGTAACATATTTTGTTGTTTTCCATTATCTGAGCTAGAGGAAGCCTGTAAATGTTGAATAGTAGAGGCCCCAGAATGGAGCCCTGGGGTACTCCACTTTACATTTTCATCCGCTCAGATGTGTAATTACCAATAGACACAAAGTAGTCTCTGTCATTTATAGAATTTAAACCAATGATATGGAGGAACCAGGCGTGGCCTGCGTCTCACACACACTTCAGCTGGCTGTATGAGGGTCTGCTGTCACAGTGCAGCGTCACACACTCACCTGCTAACGGCCAATGTTGCAATAGCATATGCAGAATAAGAAAGAGCCATAAAGTATACTTTGTTTCAACAAAATAAAAAAACCTATTAAAAAACAGCTTGGATGCAGGTACTTTTTTCGGTATCAGCAGATACTAAATATTAAAGGACACGGATCAGGATCAGGTTGAAAAAAACTTGATCGGGACATCACTAAATATAAATACACCAATATTTTCTGAAAAATATGAAGATCTTATTTTAAAGCAGTGTGTGTTTGACAGGTTGATGTCCAAGCTGACGCTGGCTGACTTGAATATCCTGCTGTTCCGCTGCGACTCAGAAGAACAAGAAGATGGAGGAGGCTGTTACAGTATCCCGGGATGGGAGACCTTCAAATATGCTGGATTACAAGGTAGTTACACAGCACTTAACGTGTATTTCTAGTTTATTAACCATACATAGTGTAATGAGAAAAAGATTATCTGACAATGTGAAAGTGCTATGGACAGGAAATGACAACAACAGAGACAGAGGGCCTCAGGGCTGAAACTAACAGTTATTTCCATCAGTGATTCATCTGGCAGTTATTTTCACAGCATTGCTGTCAGCCATGTTACGACTTACACTCAGATCTCAGGGGTCTGGATCGTTCCCTCTTGTCTGTAGCACATTGGTAGCCTTGTCCTGTGCATACTCACAGCACTCCCACGGACCATTATACAGCAAAGATAAATGAAGATAGCAGTCACATGCTGAGATGTTCAAGGAGGTTTTTTTTTTTTTACTTATTCAAGAACAATGACAGCAAAAGAGCTCAAACTGTAATCACTGGTGTTTCCACTTATTACAGAACTGTTGCAACCGCTCAACTTGAAACTGTATATCTGCATCATAAATGTGACAAGGCATTTCATCATTACATACATTAACACACTTTATCAAAAGGCTAACAAAAGTATGACCAGATTTCTTCATAGGCTTGTTCGGTATTTCCACGTACTCACATATAATATGACCGACGAGTACATAATCCTGTAATGTGTGTGTGCAGGTCTGATGTCAGTGTTGGCTGACATCCGCCCCAATAATGACCTGGGCCACCCTGTGTGTGCTAACCTCAGACAAGGCGACTGGCTCATAGACTATGTCTCCAACAGACTGACAACCAGAGAGGGACCACTGGCAGAGGTGAGGCTTTTACTGCCTTAAAGGGCCACTTGACCCAAATAACAAAAATACATGTTGTTTATTTGTCTCTTCTGGTGTCTAACCATGCACAGAGAAGAATTCCTTTCATAGAATTCTGAAATTAAAGTCAGAAATCTGACTTTAAACAGGGGTCCTAATCCTACTCAGTAATTTTACAGATAGAAGACATTCAGAATATATAGTAATCTAGAGATGATGAAGGTTTGGAATTCTAAGTGCTGTATCATAGACAACTGGACTTAAACTTCTCATCCAAGAGGCTTCTTCAGTTCTAACTAACTGGAGGGAAGCTGCAGGCTTTTAAACTCTGTGTGGGAGTGTCCTTACAGACTCATTAAGGACACGTGTGAGCTTTAAGTTTCAGACTCGTTATGTCGTGGGAACATCTGAGAAACTCAGGAGGATCTTCAGTAAAGATCATATCCCAGTTAATTTCAAACCTACCAACACACTGAGGCAGAAACTTGTCCGTCCTAAGGACAAACCACCCAGACATAAACAGAGTAATGTAGTTTATGCTGTTCAGTACAGCAGGACTGCACAGATCTGTACACTGGAGAGACTAAACAACCTCTCCATAAACGAATGGACCAACACAGGAGGGCCAACTCCTCAGGTCAAGACTCTGCTGTCCACTTCCATCTGAAGGAGAACAATCATTCCTTTGAGGACAACAATGTAAACATCTTGTCCAGAGAAGACAGATGGTTTCTATGTCATAGTGACGATCGTCTTTGAACAGAGTAGGTGGCCTAAGACATTACTGATCACCCACCTACAATACAGTACTGAGTTCCCTCTCCAGACAGCTTAACAACCATTCACACCTGGGCTCAGCTAGTCTTAGCAACCCACATGAAGGTTGGTTGGGTCAACGACACACAAGTGGCCCTAACGAGTCTAAAACTCAGAGCTCAGACGTGTCCTTGTCCTTGTACGACTCTGTAAAGACACTCCAATGCAAAGTTTAAAAGCCTGCAGCTCCCCTGCAGTTAATTAGAACTGAAGAAACCTCTTGGATGAGAGGTGAAAGTCCAGTTTACTACTATATAGCGCTTACTATTCTGTTGTTATGAAGCTACTATACTCAAGTACTTAATTACATTTGCCAACTTTAAGTTGCAGTGTGTGTTGGCATTATTCCTGAATCTGATTTTGGCATTGTAACCTTGTGTGTACAGGTGGGCCAGTGGATGGGAGCCATGTTTAACTACTTGAAACACATCCCACGCTACCTCATCCCCTGTTATTTTGATGCCATCCTGGTGTCCACCTACACCACGGCTCTGGATGCATCTTTCAAACTCATGTCAAGGTAGGAGGGACTTTTGTGTTGTTGAGATGGGAAATTGAAATATAAAACTATGAATTTTAGGTGGAACTTAACTTTGATTTTCCGTCTCCTTTTCCAAACAGTTTCATCCAGAACGGCTCCAGCTTTGTCCGTCACCTGGCGCTGGGCTCGGTTCAGATGTGTGGCGTTGGACGCTTCCCCGCCCTCCCTCCGCTCTCTACAAAACTGGAGGACGTTCCCTTCCGCATCAGTCCAATCACAGAGCAGAAGGAGCAGTGCTGTGTCTCTCTGGCTGCAGGTAACCTAGCAACGGACACTTGGCGGTGCCTCTGTGGATACATTTACATTGACATTTAGGGCATTTAGCAGATGCTTTTGTCCAAAGCAACTTACAATAAGTACATTTGTCACAAGAAAGAAACCACAACATATCACCGTTAATAAAGTAAAAAAAGAAAAAAGAAAAAGATAAGAAGATACATTTGAGGTTAAGTCAGCTAAAGAAATAATTGACATATTTGAAATTACAGCAGCAGTTGTATTGAGCCTGTATTACCTTTAAGAACTTGTTGATTATTTCATTGTTTTAAGTGGTCAGGAATTTGTGATGAAGTTGAAACGAAGTACTTACAGTTGTGGTGAAAAGTTTACTGTACATCCACTTGTAAAGAATATGTATATCATGGCAGTCTTCAGTTCCAGTGATGTCTACAGCTCTCTGTGATGAATGAGTGGAACACAAACTACTTTGCCACAAAAAACATTCATGAAGTTTGGTTCAATAATTAACTTATTATAAGTCCCCTGAAAATGTGACCAAATCTGCTGGCGCAAATCTAATATTGAAATGTCAGGAAAGTCACTTGGAGCCATTTCAAAGCAGTTACAGGTCCCAAGATCAACTGTACAAACAACTGTTTGTCAGTATAAAGTGCATGGCACAGTTGTGTCACTGCCACGACCAGAAAACACAAACCATCACCTGCTGCTGAGAGAAAACTGGTCAGGATGGTCAAGAGTCAACCAAAAACCACCAGAAAGCAAGTCTGCATGAATTAGAAGCTGCTGGAAGACAGTGTGTCCACAGTCAGGTGTGTTTTACATCAACGTGAGCTGAGAGGCTGCCGTGTTAGAAAGAAGCTCTTGGTCCAGACGCAGCATCTTAAAGCTCCACTGAAGTTTGCTGCTGATCACATGGACAAAGAAAAAACCTTCTGGAGGAAAACTCTGTGGTCACATGAAACAAAAACGTTGTTTGACCACAATGAGCAGCAATATGTTTGGAGGAGAGAAGGTGAGGCCTTTAACCCCAAGAACACCTCACCTACTGTCCAGCATGGTGCTGGTAGTGTTATGATGTGGGGCTGTTCTGCTGTCAGTGGATCTGCTGCTCTAAAGAAAGTAAATGGAATAATGAAGAAGGAGGATTATCTCCAAATTCTTCAGGAAAACCTCAGATCACCAGCAGAAGATTGGGTCTTGGGTGCAGTTGGGTGTTCCAACAGAGCAATGATCCCAAACACACATCAAAAGTGCTGAATGAATGGATCAATCAGGCTAGAATTGAGGTTTGGAATGACCTTCCCAAAGTCCTGACCACAACCCCATTGAAAACATGTGGACTGTGCTGAAGAAACAAGTCTGTGCCAGGAAGACATCAAATTTAGTTTAACTTCACTGATTCTGTCAAGAGCAGTGGTTATAAATTCATCCAGAGGACGACCAGAAACATGTGGATGGCTGTCAGAAGCACCTGAGGTGAAAATGTCCAAGAGACATTTTAGTAGAGCGGGGTTTCTCAGAGACTACCTCCAGAATTTGGGAGTGGAGAGGATGGAATCGCCTGCCAGCAGTCCTGGCCTCAACCCAATTGAACACATGTGGGATCAGCGTGCTGTTCGTGCCAGTGTGACCAACACCACCACGCTGGCTGACTTGTGACAAATGCTGGTTGAAGAATGGTATGCCATCCCACAGCAGTGTGTGACCAGGCTGGTGACCAGCATGAGGAGGAGGTGCCAGGCTGGTGTAGCTGTGTGTGGTTCTTCCTCATGCTACTGAGGCTCCTGTTTGTTAATTATTAAATTGCCAATATGTCTTGTTTCTTCGGACTTCAAACACCCGATCCACCAAACAAGACCAAACAAGAGTCAAAAGCAGAATAAGCTGTTTTTTCATGGGCGCAACCCACATACTCAGCTCTGCTGCTCATCCCACAAATGCATGTTCCTTACAAATGTGGCACCATTCAAAAGGGAAATAAACAGGCTTTCCAACGGTAAAAGATTTATTGCCAAGAAGACTTCTCACAACAAAGAAATAATCTACCATACACAAGTTTCCTTACTTTTTGTGCTGTTTAGATGTAAACTTTCAACCATGACTGTATAACATACATATATACAGTAACAGACTCATCAATATTCTTCAGGTCTTCCTCACTTCTCGTCTGGTATTTTCCGTTGCTGGGGCAGAGACACGTTCATCGCTCTCAGAGGACTCATGCTGCTCACTGGGAGGCACACTGAGGCTCGGTACGTAGGCGTGTGTGTGTGTGTGTGAAGCTGCTTCACTGGCCTTTTCTTTTGAATATGAGCTTTATTTAACTGACCATCAGATTCATAACATCACACAAACTAAAGTCAGTTGAGCCATTGTGTCTCATTGTTGCCATAGCAACATCATCCTGGCCTTTGCCGGGACACTGCGTCATGGTTTGATCCCCAACCTGCTGGGAGAGGGCCGCTGTGCCAGATACAACTGTCGCGATGCTGTATGGTGGTGGCTGCAGTGCATCCAGGTAGGACGATACTGTCGTTCAGAGTCATGGGGGAACAGATGGAGAGAGGGAGGTAAAGGAGGGTAAACAGATGAAACCTTAAACGAGAACTGCTGTATTTTTAAACCTGTTGCCATACTTTGGTCGGTAAATAAGCAATAGGCTCAAAAAGTTTTGGAAGCAGTCCAGTAGATCTCCTCAGCTGTCAGCATCAACACTGGCTGCAATGGCTACAATGTGATTCTTTAAGGCAACCGTTAAAGTAAGTCCTCTTGAAGTGCTGGTTTTTGCCATTGGCAGGCTGAGGATGTTAATCCAAGTGTCTGACAATATAACAGACAGGATCCCCACAGAGATAGACCACTGACTGTATACCATTGTGGGCAGAGTCGCAGAATGAAGCTCAAAGTGGGCGGTACAGGCCGTCGCCATCTTGGCAGCTCCTGACTCCACTTAACTCGTGGCTAATCAAAAATGAGCAAACAAGTGGAGTGCAGGTGGAGCTGAAGCGAGTCAAGTCAAGCCCACCTAGCTGGAGGCTACCAAGCTAGCTAACACAAACAAGCTATCTGTGGTCACTGAAATGTAATTAATCTTTCTAACCTGCAGTTCCACATTCATCAGGCTGCTCCACCTCATGTTGCTTTTGTTGTTGAACTGTTATGTCATATAATTATAGTAAGGCATTTCTTTATGTTGGGTCATTGTAAATGAATTAAAGAGGAAGGTTTAGACCTGCTCCATCTGAAAAGTGTCATGATGTAACTTTGGTTGGGAACTGGTGAAATAAAAATAATTGATAATTATAGAATTGATTTTGACTGTATTGTATTCAAACTATTATATGTAAATCTATTTAATATTCATATACTTACTATGTGCTTTTCTTCAGGACTACGCTACCCACGTCCCCCAAGGTCATGAAATACTTCGCTGCCCCGTCACACGCATGTACCCGACTGATGACTGTGAGCCCTGCAAACCTGGAGAGGTGGTATGTACAGCTGAGACGCACACACACACACACACACACACACACACACACACACACACACACACCGATCTGCAACATTTAAAATGTTCAAATCCTACACACTCAAATCTCAAATCAAGTGTGTGTGTGTGTGTGTGTGTGTGTGCTTGTGCGTGCAGGAGCAGCCTCTGTACGATGTGATCCAGGAGGCTCTGCAGCGCCACCTGGAGGGAATTTCCTACAGAGAGAGGAATGCTGGATCCAAGATAGACATGAATATGAGAGATGAAGGTAAGGCAGGGAGTGTGTGTGTGTGTGTGTGTGTGTGTGTGTAAAACTAAACTAATGTGACATTAATATAAGTTGATGATGGAGTTGTCTTGATGTCAGGGAATAATGAACAGTAGAGACTTCAGATCCATTTACAGCAGCAGCTTTCAGAACTCCTCTTCAGTGTTTCTGAGCTCTTCTTCTCGTCACAGGCTTCAACGTGGCTGCGAAGGTGGATCCAGCCACGGGCTTTGTGACGGGAGGAAACCGCTTTAACTGCGGCACGTGGATGGACAAAATGGGAGAGAGTGAGAGAGCGAGGAACAAAGGCATGCCTGCTACTCCAAGGTAACACACACACACACACACACACACAGTCCATCACATCTGTTTGAAAAGTAACTGTGAGGGTGTAAGGGTGCACAGGTTTGATTCAAACCTTGATATAGGGGTCATAGTTCGGTACAACATTAAAAAGCCCAAATACATAAATGCACAAATCTGAGCGGCACAGTGTCAGATATATCTGTGCCGCTCACCGATCATGGCCGATCACGGTGAAAAAACCATCTGATGCTAGTCTCTGGCCAATCAGTCGGTGCCTCTCTGCTAACTTGTGTTCTGTATCATTCTCTGTGTCCAGAGATGGAGCTGCAGTGGAGATAGTTGGTCTCAGTAAGTCAGCTGTTCGCTGGGTGGTGGAGCTCCATGCCAAAGGACTGTTCCCTTATGATGGAGCTAAAGTACACAGAGATGGTATTACACACACACACACACACACACACACTGACAGAAACACTGAGGTTTTACCTCCGTTAAATAAATATCAGCCATCGGTAATGAACCATTTCCTTTGTGTTCCAGGTAAAGAGGTGTTCATCTCTTACTCCCAGTGGAACCAGCAGCTCCAGCAGTCCTTTGAGGCAGGATATTGGGTTTCTGGGGCCCCAAATGACCCCAATGAGAAACACCCTGATCTGGTGCATAAAAAAGGCATCTACAAGGACAGCTATGGAGCCTCCAGTCCCTGGTGTGACTACCAGCTGAGACCCAACTTCACTATTGCCATGGTGGTGGTAAGCAGAGTGAACCTACACCTGTGTGTTACTTTATTGACTCTTCGGTCTGAAGCCTGCTGAGATGTGAGTGGCTGCTTGACATGATGCTGTCTGTGTTTCCAGGCTCCAGAGCTGTTCACAGTGGAGAGAGCCTGGAAGGCTCTGGAGGTGGCTGAGAAGAAACTACTGGGACCACTGGGAATGAAGACACTTGACCCTGAGTACGTATACACAGCAGCGGCAGCGTCTTTATGTAATGATCACATTGTTTCATATTCAAACTCTCACTGACATCGCCTTTGTGTCGTCCTCTCAGTGACATGGTGTACTGCGGTGTCTATGACAACGCTCTGGACAACGACAACTACAACCTGGCAAAAGGCTTCAACTACCACCAAGGACCAGTGAGTGGGACACGCTGTCGCACTTAAACACATCAGCTTGTCAACCAGCTGAAGTCCCTTTAGATGATAGACAGACAGGATCAGGCCGCTGAAATCAACGTGTTCTCACCAGCAGCCAGACATAATGTATGGAAGAGGGTTCGAGCCATTGTGAAATGTGTTTGTGTTCTCAGAATTCTTTTTTTTTTTTTGTCCTGAAAGGAAAAGGCACAAACTTAAACAGAAAGACTTTTTCAGTGTGGTCCTAACCCTCTTCTGTAGTACACAGTATAGGTAGCTCTTCAAATGTTGCATCCTTCAGAAGTATTGATATAATATGATTTGACATGTTTATCAGGGATCATTTAGGTTGTTTATAACAATATGTGTTGAAATGTTGAGTTGGCTGGCTGACCTCGTGCCCCTGAGCTCTGTCAGTGGAGCAGTAAACAAGCTGTCCTCACTTGAATTTAAATCTTTGAAGAAGTTTTTCCCCAGCATGTAACTCAACTTGGGATTCAAATTTTGTTGACAGGATGTTTCCTGTTTATCAGTGTCAGTATATGTTTATATGTGTGTGTATTGTGTGTGTGTGTGTGTGTGTGTGTGTGTGTGTGAGTAGGAGTGGCTGTGGCCAGTCGGATACTTCCTGCGTGCCAAACTCTACTTTGCCAAGAAGCTGGGAGAAGAAACCTACAACACAACAGTCACCCTGGTGAAAAATGTTCTGTCCCGACATTACACCCACCTGGAGAGGTACGACCTCACCTGTGCATCCACCTGCTGCACCCTGTGTCACAGCAGCAGCACCATCCTGAACACTTTCTAACTAGCACAGTAACGATGGGACACGGCTCCTCCTGTTCCTTCTTATCATCTCACATTATTTGTAAAATGTAATAACTGATCATGAAATATCAGGTGATAGTTCTTTTTTATTTAACATTGAAAAATGTCAGATGAAAAACAATGTGATGTTCCGTTGTGAATATTGTTGAAGCAGTTCACAGTATCATTTAGAGAAACACATTCAGGATGAGTGAAAGGTGCACTAACTGCTCTGTGAGTGAGCTGAATCATTTCATCTGTTGGTGTCTCCTCAGGTCTCCATGGAAGGGTCTGCCAGAGCTGACCAATGAGAATGGCCAGTACTGCCCGTTCAGCTGTGAGACCCAGGCCTGGTCTCTGGCCACGGTGCTGGAGGTCCTCTTTGACCTCTGAACGGGCCTCAGCCCGTCTCCCTGATGTCAGCCTGTTCTACATTCTGAGGGAGAACTGTTGGACTTGGAGAAGAAACACACATCACATCTTTACCTGCCCTGTCTCTACCTGTCCGTCTCTACCTGCCCGTCTCTACCTGTCCGTCTCTTCCTGTCCATCTCTACCTGTCCGTCTCTACCTGCCTGTCTCTACCTGTCTGTCTCTACCTGTCCGTCTCTTCCTGTCCATCTCTACCTGCCTGTCTCTACCTGCCTGTCTCTACCTGTCCGTCTCTTCCTGTCCGTCTCTTCCTGTCCATCTCTACCTGCCTGTCTCTACCTGCCTGTCTCTACCTGTCCGTCTCTTCCTGTCCATCTCTACCTGCCTGTCTCTACCTGTCCGTCTCTACCTGCCCGTCTCTACCTGTCCGTCTCTACCTGTCCGTCTCTACCTGTCCGTCTCTACCTGTCCGTCTCTACCTGCCTGTCTCTACCTGTCCGTCTCTACCTGCCCGTCTCTACCTGTCCATCTCTACCTGCCCGTCTCTACCTGTCCATCTCTACCTGCCCATCTCTACCTGTCCATCTCTACCTGCCCGTCTCTACCTGTCCATCTCTACCTGCCCATCTCTACCTGCCTGTCTCGGTCTGTCTATCTGTACCTGCCCGTCTCACCACTCTGTGTGTTTCCACCCACTCGCCCACTGTGAGTCTGTCACCAGCTCTCCCAGTGGGCTTCTGCAACAACATGGGAAAAGTTAATTTAACACGATAAATGTTAATTCTGATGACCCGTTTCAGTTCATGTAGAAACTTCAGAGTTTGACTGAAGGCCTTAAAATAATAGCGCAGTGTTTTTAGGCTGTATCAATATAATGTGAAATCTCCCCTAAAGCGCTTCATTAATGTTCAGACTGGACGACAAAATCAGATATCACAGTATTTTTGACCAAACACCTAGATGTCCATAATGTGACAAACTTTTAGGTTGACTGGTGGTACTTTCATTAATTGTTAGCACATCAAGGTGTTTGATCAGTTATCGTCTGTAATGTGGATATAACGACTGAGTGGGTGAAGACGAACAGTAAGAGTGTGAGAACAAGTAGAACAGTGTGGTGACTTCAGACAATGACATCACTTTACTGGAATCAGCCTTTAAAACCAGGAAGTGAAAACACTGATGTCATATCACCGTGTAACCATACATTAGATATAAATGTGAGCTATTCATTTAAACTAGTAAGAACTCCTGAGCTGATGTGCTGTCGCTCTTCTTCAGTGTTCATTCTCAAACATGTGTGTCACACAAGTATTAATACGAGCAACACTTGGTGCTCTGAGCAGACGTCTCACTTCTCTGATGTCACTGACGCTCTGCAGATGGTACCAGGGATGTTCTGGTGGTTTAAAGGGGAATTGGAGAGATTGTTTTTTCTTTTGCATTTGAAAAAAACAATGATTTAACTGAAACTGCCCACAGCCCTGTGGTGTTTCTCCAGCCAGCAGTCTAACTAAAACACTGTTTTTGCTGACTTTATTTTAAAACAAGTCTTTTATATTGAAATCCAGCAGCCTGCCACTGTGTGCACACCTCAAGTCCTACCTCCCAACCTGTCCTCACGTAACCTGCCCACAACAAGTGACCTAAACACCTTCTGTCACCACAGGGTGGCTCTCTACATGCTGTAGCAGCGGTACGACGTACGTACTACTCCAACTTGTCTGTTCCACGCAGCACACACTGCTGCACCCCACCTGATGCCTTGATACAAACACACAGTCTTCCAGCTGTTTCTCATTTAGCCTTATGATGTACTTCAGTAGTTCTATCATTCAAGTGTGTAATCATGTTAACAAGAAGAATAGTTTTGTGCATGAGTGTTGTGTTGGTGTTTCCAGAGGTTCACTTTCCTCTGGTGTGTATCCATGCTTTAGATCTCTGCTGATGGCCCTCCTCCGCTGTGTTAGAGCTGAAGATGTTAGATATGAAAAGCTTTGAAGTAGCATGACACATCAGCATTCCTCTCGAAAAGAGGGAATCTAGTGAGCAGCAGAAACACAAGTTGAACCGTTAGTTCCTGTGTAAGACGCTTGTGTTTTAACACATCATCCAGTCTCTTTGGATCCTTGTTTACTGAACACAAAACCTAAATGAACTCAGAACATCCTCACTCAGTATGGTAGCTACCAGTTCCTATTGCCAGACACAACAGCATCTTATATCTATTTGTAAGATATCAACACAACATACTCCTTTATCCTGGTGAAGCTGAGCTGCCGCTATTTTGTTGCAAACTAAAATCAGTGGTCAAAAATAAAACTGCTCACAATTAAGATCAGTTGTGTGTCATTCAGCGCAGCACTTTTATTATTCTTCTGTTGCACAGTGCAGTTAAAGTGTGAATGCAGGAGCAAGATTTGCCTGTGCAGTGGAGGATAATCAGTCCACGTTACTCCACAATCACAGTCCAGTCATGTAGAATAGTGCGAAGCTCTGTGAACTCAAACTGTAGTGTTACACATTCATCCTGTTATCAGTGTGTCTCTAATGTTGTTGTTTACTCTGCATAGTGTTACAGTTGCTGTAGACGGAGAATAAAGTTATAGATAACCAGCCTGTTGTCTCCTCGCCTCTGTGTGTGTGTGTGTGTGTCTTGATGAGGAAGCACTTTTGTTTACAAAGATGAGCAACCCTTTTTTGGAGAATTAAAACCTAATTAATGATTCTGTGTGTGCGTCAGCAGTGGACACAGACTCAGCAGACTGATGACGATCAGAGTTGAGGAGGAAAAGGCCTGAAAGGAGAGAGAGGCATGTCAGCATCACAGTGCAGATCCATCAGCAGTCAGTCAGTCGGTCAGTCGGTCAGTACTCACTCCAGCTGCAGAGTTTCCGCTGCTCTCCAGGCTCAGAGTGCTGCTGTTCAGCTGAACCCAGAATGTTGTGTAGTCCTGGACCAGACTGGCACTGAAATGTCCACAACAACAGCAAGGACAAGACAAACGAGTGAATGAATGATAGAGAAGGTCAGCAAGGATTAATAAGTCAGTTCTGGTCCAGGTACTGGGTCTGTTAGCGGTTGTATAGCATGTATGTATAACGTTAGGGTGTGTGTGTCTTTTACCTAAAGAAGATGTCTCCATAGTTACTGTTGCTAGGTGCCTCCCAGGTCAGTTGGACTTTCTTCCTCTTGGCTCCTGAAGCCTGACTGACGGTGGAATTCTGCTCGTGGACACAAACAAATTGGTTCTAATAAAGATGAAAATACAAGCTGTGATTATCCATCGAGACAGCAGCACATGTTCGATTGATCAATCGACCGAGGACATCCTCCCCAACCATAATGTCCTGGTGCTGCTAATCCAAGTCAATTCTAACTGTAAACATGACTCTACTGGTGTGTTCTAATGATTTGTGCTAATGATGTGTTTTAACTTTGCCAGTCTCAATTCATCTTCATTCGTCTTCAAATGTCTTGGACTCACCTGGGACAATAAACAAAGTTTTGAGCAACACACCATGACATCCCGAAACATTGCTAACAAAGACTGTCTGCCATCCGCAAACTAGCAGCACTTTCTGTTGCCCCCTGCCTTCTGTTGTTACTGTACAAATAGTATCATTCAGGCCATTCTCCTCTACTGCTCCCCCTGTTTCTACACCATGCCATCTGCCTCCAATAGGAACAAACTCACACGCATCACAAACAGTAACTCCAAAATGATTGGCCTCCACACACCCAACCTATCTGACCTCAACTGTAAAGCCAGACTCTACTCATTCCTCACACTGCTCCCATCTGGGCGCAGATCCCTGACCTGGAGATGAGCTTTGTCCCCTCTGCCATAGCACTTCTACACAAAACACCCCTTCAGCTTGTGTGTATGTGCTGTAAATGTGGGTTTGTGTGGGATATGTGGGTCGATGTTTCCTGTATGGATGTCTTTCATGTAAATTTAATATGGATGTGTAACTGTATTTATGTATCTATGTATGGAGGCTCTGACTAATGATGCATTCTAAATATGTGTTACAAATGTGTGTTCTAATGATGCGTTCTAAAGGTGGGTTCTAATGGTGTGTTCTAAAGGTGTGTTCTAAAGATGTGTTCTAAAGATGTGTTCTAATGGTGTGTTCTAAAGGTGTGTTTAAAGATGTGTTCTAATGGTGTGTTCTAAAGGTGTGTTCTAAAGATGTGTTCTAAAGGTGTGTTCTAAAGATGTGTTCTAAAGGTGTGTTCTAAAGATGTGTTCTAATGATGTGTTCAAAAGGTGTGTTCTAAAGGTGTGTTCTAATGGTGTGTTCTAAAGGTGTGTTCTAAAGATGTGTTCTAAAGGTGTGTTCTAAAGATGTGTTCTAATGATGTGTTCTAAAGATGTGCTCAAATGTGTGTTCTAATGATGTGTTCTAAGGATGTGTTCTAATGGTGTGTTCTAAAGGTGTGTTCTAATGGTGTGTTCTAAAGGTGTGTTCTAAAGATGTGTTCTAATGGTGTGTTCTAAAGGTGTGATTAAAGATGTGTTCTAATGGTGTGTTCTAAAGGTGTGTTCTAAAGATGTGTTCTAATGATGTGTTCTAAAGGTGTGTTCTAATGGTGTGTTCTAAAGGTGTGTTCTAAAGATGTGTTCTAATGGTGTGTTCTAAAGGTGTGATTAAAGATGTGTTCTAAAGGTGTGTTCTAAAGGTGTGTTCTAAAGGTGTGTTCTAATGGTGTGTTCTAAAGGTGTGATTAAAGATGTGTTCTAAAGGTGTGTTCTAAAGGTGTGTTCTAAAGATGTGTTCTAAAGGTGTGTTCTAAAGATGTGTTCTAAAGATGTGTTCTAATGATGTGTTCTAAAGGTGTGTTCTAAAGGTGTGTTCTAATGGTGTGTTCTAAGGGTGTGTTCTAATGATGTGTTCTAAAGGTGTGCTCTAATGGTGTGTTCTAATGATGCATTCTAAAGGTGTGCTCTAATGATGCATTCTAAAGATGTGCTCAAATGTGTGTTCTAATGATGTGTTCTAAGGATGTGTTCTAATGGTGTGTTCTAAAGGTGTGTTCTAATGGTGTGTTCTAAAGGTGTGATTAAAGATGTGTTCTAATGGTGTGTTCTAAAGGTGTGTTCTAAAGATGTGTTCTAAAGATGTGTTCTAATGATGTGTTCTAAAGGTGTGTTCTAATCGTGTGTTCTAAAGGTTTGTTCTAAAGATGTGTTCTAAAGGTGTGCTCTAATGGTGTGTTCTAATGATGCATTCTAAAGGTGTGCTCTAATGATGCATTCTAAAGATGTGCTCCAAATGTGTGTTCTAATGATGTGTTCTAAGGATGTGTTCTAATGGTGTGTTCTAAAGGTGTGTTCTAATGGTGTGTTCTAAAGATGTGTTCTAATGATGTGTTCTAACGATGTGTTCTAATGGTGTGTTCTAAAGGTGTGTTTAAAGATGTGTTCTAATGGTGTGTTCTAAAGGTGTGTTCTAAAGATGTGTTCTAAAGGTGTGTTCTAAAGATGTGTTCTAATGGTGTGTTCTAAAGATGTGTTCTAAAGATGTGTTCTAATGATGTGTTCTAAAGGTGTGTTCTAATGGTGTGTTCTAAAGGTGTGTTCTAATGGTGTGTTCTAAAGATGTGCTCTAATGATGTGTTCTAACGGTGTGTTCTAAGGATGTGCTCTAATGATGTGTTCTAATGATGTGTTCTAAGGATGTGTTCTAAAGATGTGTTCTAATGATGTGTTCCAAATGTGTGTTCTAATGGTGTGTTCTAATGGTGTATTCTAATAGTGTGTTCTAATGGTGTGTTCCAAATGTGTGTTCTAATGATGCGTTCTAAGGATGTGTTCTAATGATGTGTTCTAATGGTATATTCTAATGGTGTGTTCTAATGATGCATTCTAAAGGTGTGCTCAAATGTGTGTTCTAATGATGTGTTCTAAGGATGTGTTCTAATGGTGTGTTCTAAAGGTGTGTTCTAATGGTGTGTTCTAAAGGTGTGTTCTAAAGATGTGTTCTAATGGTGTGTTCTAAAGGTGTGATTAAAGATGTGTTCTAAAGGTGTGTTCTAAAGGTGTGTTCTAAAGGTGTGTTCTAATGGTGTGTTCTAAAGGTGTGATTAAAGATGTGTTCTAATGGTGTGTTCTAAAGGTGTGTTCTAAAGGTGTGTTCTAAAGGTGTGTTCTAAAGATGTGTTCTAAAGGTGTGTTCTAAAGATGTGTTCTAATGATGTGTTCTAATGATGCGTTCTAAAGGTGTGTTCTAATGGTGTGTTCTAAAGGTGTGTTCTAAAGATGTGTTCTAAAGGTGTGCTCTAATGGTGTGTTCTAATGATGCATTCTAAAGGTGTGCTCTAATGATGCATTCTAAAGATGTGCTCAAATGTGTGTTCTAATGATGTGTTCTAAGGATGTGTTCTAATGGTGTGTTCTAAAGGTGTGTTCTAATGGTGTGTTCTAAAGGTGTGATTAAAGATGTGTTCTAATGGTGTGTTCTAAAGGTGTGTTCTAAAGATGTGTTCTAAAGATGTGTTCTAATGATGTGTTCTAAAGGTGTGTTCTAATCGTGTGTTCTAAAGGTGTGTTCTAAAGATGTGTTCTAAAGGTGTGCTCTAATGGTGTGTTCTAATGATGCATTCTAAAGGTGTGCTCTAATGATGCATTCTAAAGATGTGCTCAAATGTGTGTTCTAATGATGTGTTCTAAGGATGTGTTCTAATGGTGTGTTCTAAAGGTGTGTTCTAATGGTGTGTTCTAAAGATGTGTTCTAAAGGTGTGTTCTAAAGATGTGTTCTAATGGTGTGTTCTAAAGGTGTGATTAAAGATGTGTTCTAATGGTGTGTTCTAAAGGTGTGTTCTAAAGATGTGTTCTAAAGGTGTGTTCTAAAGATGTGTTCTAAAGGTGTGTTCTAATGATGTGTTCTAAAGGTGTGTTCTAAAGGTGTGTTCTAATGGTGTGTTCTAAAGGTGTGCTCTAATGGTGTGTTCTAAAGATGGGCTCTAATGATGTGTTCTAACGGTGTGTTCTAATGATGTGTTCTAATGATGTGTTCTAATGATGTGTTCTAAGGATGTGTTCTAAAGATGTGTTCTAATGATGTGTTCCAAATGTGTGTTCTAATGGTGTGTTCTAATGGTGTATTCTAATAGTGTGTTCTAATGGTGTGTTCCAAATGTGTGTTCTAATGATGCGTTCTAAGGATGTGTTCTAATGATGTGTTCTAATGGTATATTCTAATGGTGTGTTCTAATGATGCGTTCTAATGGTGTATTCTAATGGTGTGTTCTAATGATGTGTTCCAAATGTGTGTTCTAATGATGCGTTCTAATGGTGTGTTCTAATGGTGTGTTCTAATGATGCGTTCTAATGGTGTGTTCTAATGGTGTGTTCTAATGGTGTGTTCTAATGATGCGTTCTAATGGTGTGTTCTAATGATGCGTTCTAATGGTGTATTCTAATGGTGTGTTCTAATGGTGTGTTCTAATGGTGTGGTCTCACAGAAACCAAAGCAGAGTTTTTGTTCATCAAAGTTTACGTGTACTTGCTTCTATTCAAGCCGGGCAGAAATAACCAGTGTCAGTATTCTCGTCCTGTTCACCTTCATTCTATGTGAGCGAGGTGGTAAAGAAGACGTTTGATCATTGATGGCTGGTGAAGTCACAGCCCTGCCATCTGCATTCTAGCTCATATTCAACTTTCAGCAAAATATCTGTGGCAGGGCTGTTCCTGTGTGGTGGCGGCCAGCCGGAGTGGGAGGGGCAGAGCTGCTGCTCAGTTGCTCAGAGCCTCCAGTTCTGGAGGAGAGAGTCGGTGCAGATCCAGACCTTCTGAAGGACTAAACACCCTGAGTCTCATCAGAATCTGCTCTGATCCGAAGTTATTTACAGACAGGAGGAGAGCTCAGAGATTACTTTTGAACTTTTGTGATCAAAATGTGATTTATCTTCACTCCTGTTTATCAACCAGACTGCAGCAGTGACCTGGAGGTGACCTCCAGGTTCTGTAATGTTGACTGCTGACTGGAGCCGGAGGGGAAATGTACTTTCTTTCAGGAAGGTAATGTTACAGAGAGGAAAGGGGAGAACCAGAACCAGAACCAGAGTCTCTGATGAGTGCTGAGTTCATTGAGAGGCTAAATTGAACTCAAACACCTCAGTGTGAGCTGTGGCTCGCTAGCTTACCGCTATTGAACAGCAAAGTTCTCTGGCTGTTTGGGGTGAATAAACACAAACGATCCCACGATCAAACTCGCACGAGAAACGCAAGGTGAGGACCCGACTGTAACTGTGCCCACAGTAAAGGTGCTTCTATTAGCATGTTATTATATAGAAACAGCTGCAGTATAACATTCACTCATACCTCCATGTTGTTACAGTGCACAGCAGTAAACAGGGTGGTGTTGATGCCGCTGAACTTTCCGATTGGCCACAGCAGAGCTGGAAACAGAAAACACAGAGTTAGAGTTAATTCCTCAAGTTTCACATGATTTGTGCTATGATACTAACCATGCAGAGTATATTATTTTATTGCAACTATACAAAAATAGAACAAATGTGAAATGAAAACTTATTTAAAGGAGACCTATTATGTGTTTTGGACTTTTTCCTTTCCTTCAGTGTTTTATATATAATGTTGGTTCTTGTTCTCAGACCATCTCAGCTTGTTCAAGTTAACAATGAATCCTGACTGCATACCAAAGTTAGTCACAGAGTTCCACAAGGTTCTTTGCTCGGACCAATGCTATTCACTATATATATATATGCTTTCTTGGGAAAATCATTAGTAAACACTCATTTCATTGTTATGTGGATTATACACAATCATACTTAACCATTAAGCCAGATGACATTACTCAGTTAGCTAACTTCAGGCATGTATTCAGGACATACAAACCTGGATGACTCGCATTTTCTGCCACTGAACTCAGACAAAACAGAAGTTATAGTGCTGGGCCCTAAACATCTTAGAGACACTATGTAATGATAGAGCTACTCTGGGTGGCATTACTCTGGCCTCCAGCACCACAATAAAGAATCTTGGAGTTATTTGGGTTTTTTTCCTTCCACTCCCACATAAAACACTTTTCGAGGACTGCCTTCTTCCACCTACAGAACATCCGTAGGAACATCGGGAACATCCTGTCACAAAAAGATGCAGAGGTGGAGTATTGTAGTTCCCTTTTATCAGGCTGCTCCAATAACTCTCTAGAGACTCTCCAGCTGATCCAGAATGCTTCTGCACTGTAGTACACACCCTGTCAGCTCTACAGTATTAGTGTTTTCTTGTTCAAACACAACACACACTGGGAAACTACACTGAATAATGACACAAATCTTGAAACAACACCAGCATGAGGTACCAGCACAGAGAAGTGACACCTAAACCTGGCACCACTGGCAGCCACATCTGTAGTGTTGCCTGTAAACCACAGGTGAACATCGCAGAACTACAGTTCAGATTTGATTTTAGATGGCAGTACAAAGTAACACTGAAAGAGAGTTTGTCGTACCCTGTCCCTGCCGGCTCCTGGCCTGTAACAGGAAACCCTGGAACTCTATGGAGCTGTTCTTCATCACCTCCACCGTCACTGCAGGCAGAAAATGACAGGGAGGAATGGAGGGGAGGGAGGGGAGGGAGGGAGGGGTGCATGTTAATATGAGCCTGAGTGCAGGAGCTGCAGGAGTGGAGGTAGACAGGGTAAATGCATGGCCGTAGAATTGGGTAGGGACGCTGGGACATGTCCCCACCAATGTCCACTGAGTAATGAGTTGTCCCCGGCAATAATCTGAAACACAAACGGTTAACAGATCTTGTTCTCTACTAGTCCTGCCTCCCCAAACCAAATATCGCTGATAGAATTGGCTTTTTAGTCTTCTTGCTAACGTGTGACAGGCTGGCTGTAGTAGCTAGCTTCATCTGGGTTGAATTCAAATGCACCAAAGCTGTTCTGTGCATCCCGGGATAAATAACTTCAGAGGAACATCTCATATTTGATCCCGTCAGTCACAGTAGCCTACGTTTGTAACGGCACATTTCTAGATAAATGTGGATTTATGTCAACATCCTGATCACTGGTCAGTCAGGCTTGTTTGATTTTGAATAAGTATTGGCTTTCAGAATATGAAACTCTTATCACCAGATTCAGATGATAGATACATTTCTGAAGCTGATCAAGGCATGATGACAAAAGCTAGCAGTGAACGATCATCACCAACACACTCTGGTCCTCCTCAGGACTCTCCCCCCCTCCCATTCTGTCTGCCTGAGGTTATGAATGATGGGCCGATTGTAATGTGACGTCTCTCTCTGCTGTCTGTGCGAGTCACTAGATGACATGTTGAAGTTGTTTGATGCTGCTGGACTGTGTGAAGGACATGGGTCAGATTTTCTGTGTGATTTCCGAGTGCCTCGTCTCAGCGCCTCGCTCCGCCCTGCTAACAGTGAGCAACAGAAGCTAACGTTAATGGAGTCCAGCACAACACAAACGTTCCACAGAGCCCCTTTAACTTACTAACTGAATTAACGTGGTCGTGACGTTTTGGTCAATAGAGATATCGTTTTTTATTGATTACTCACGTAAAACAAAAAGTCACCAATACTTGATGCAATACAAGAGTAAAAGTCTAAAAGTATTTGATATCAAATGTACTTAAGTATCAAAAATCCAAGTAAAAGTAAATGATACACATGTTTACTTTATAATATATATAAAGTATATACTGCATATTATTATAAATGAATCAAGGAGTCTGGTTTAGAGCTGCTCAATTTGAAGGGTCATGAGATGACTTTAGTTGTGAATTGGCACTATACAAATCAAGATTGATTGATTGATTGATTGATTGATTGATTATAGGTCGACTGATTATTGACAAGACATTAGAACCTAACTTGACTTATCAAATAAATGCAGTGGAGTATTTAAACACATTCCCACCAGTGGACAACATCTTTACACATCGTTGCGACTGTGGAAGAGAAGAAGAGAAGCAGCAGGACGGACTGACACACCTGTAATGTTTCCACCAGGCCTGTAGGTGGCGCTCGATGTAGACAGGGTGAACGGTGGGCTGCTGGTGGAGGGTGTGAAGGGTGGATGTACAGGCATCATGCTGCCACAGGAGATCGCCACTGAGCCGTTAGGGAAGCACACACACTCCTCTACACACATCACACACACCACCGCCAGGAGAGACATCATGGCTGTAGGAGGCATCTGAGACAGACAGGAGACAGACAGGAGACAGAGAGGAGACAGACAGGAGACAGACAGGAGACAGACAGGAGACAGAGAGGAGACAGACAGGAGACAGACAGGAGACAGAGAGGAGACAGACAGGAGACAGACAGGAGACAGAGAGGAGACAGACAGGAGGCAGACAGGAGACAGAGAGGAGACAGGCAGGAGGCAGAGAGGAGACAGACAGGAGACAGACAGGAGACAGAGAGGAGACAGAGAGGAGACAGACAGGAGGCAGACAGGAGACAGAGAGGAGACAGACAGGAGACAGAGAGGAGACAGAGAGGAGACAGACAGGAGGCAGACAGGAGACAGAGAGGAGACAGACAGGAGACAGAGAGGATACAGACAGGAGGCAGACAGGAGACAGACAGGAGACAGAGAGGAGACAGACAGGAGATTGTATGTGACATCAGATCCAAACTCATCTTAGAGGTAAAAAAAAAATTGATAAAACAAACGACAGAAACCTGACAGTACACTAGACTGCACTAGACGGTCACTATACAAGAGTTTTGGAGTTCCGACTTCTTTTTCATAATTCTGACTTGAAACTGATAAAAAAAAAGTCAAATTTTATTTTCAGAACGCGACACAAAAGTCACAATTCTGAAAAAAGAAACAAACATTTGTGTACTTTACTTCACATGTCCTTTACCTGTCTATATACATGTTACTGTTAACTCTGTCACTCTACCTCACTACATGTGTTGGGCAGACTTAGTTACTGTTACCTCACAGATGAAAAATGTACATAATAAAATATATGATAAGCTTATAGAATATGAGAAATTACAAAAGATTAAACCAGAAGTTTCAACCCATTTGGCATGTGACCCCAAACTATTTATTGTATATAAAGAAGTTAAAGTAAACTAGCCCCGCCTCGACCAACTGCAGCAGTCAGACGCTGCTCAGCTGGTGATGTCATATTTAATAATGTATCAGTCACATTTTATACACACAAGTTCTTTTCATATTTGAAGTACTTTATGTTAGTGATACTTCTGTACCTTTATTTAAATAGGATTTTACATGACCTGTACTTGTGATGAGGTATTTTATGTTGGTACTTTTACCTAATTTAAAGGAACAGTTCACCCAAAAAAATGAAAATTCAGTCATTATCTCCTCACCACCATGCTGATGGAAAAGTTTCAGATAAAGTGTCATAATCCACAAAACAATCCTGGGGCTTCTGGAGCCTTTTTTTCCGATTGCTTTTTACATTTTAAGACAGGTCCCTACCTACTTCAGGTGATTAGGAGAATGCTGCAACGCTGTGTTGCTGTGAAGCTCCAGAAATGCTTTGCGGACTACGAGAATGACCTGACTTTGGATGAACTGTTCCTTGAAGGACGGCTACTACTGACCAGAGAATCAGTGTACAAGCTGGGAAAGAAGAAAAGTACAGAATATTGACCACTGAGAATAAAACAGGTGGGCTTTACTGAAGCTACCTCGGTTACTCTCTGACTACATGAAAGCTACTTCATGAAAAACATAAATGATAAACTTGATAAACAGTGGGTCACAAAGTACGACTGCCACAGCATTTAAATATACAAACTATGACTGTGACACAATAACATGGCAATTAGTACAAACTTTTTGAATGTTTTACACCAGACTGACACAAACGCTACTAACATTGCCACCTTTGCAAACATTTCAGTAACATTTCTGATTCTAAACTTTCATTCAGGTGATTCATTGTCTTAAAACTACACAGCACTAATCGAATATGAATTTGGTATCAGTTTCCAACTGATAAATTCTTTACTGTAAGAGATTCTCATCCAACAACAGCCCCGTAACCAGGCATCACACGTCACCCAGTGTTGAAATCACAGGTTCATCACCTGTCTGCTGTTTACATTACATTACATTCTAGCAAAATGGAACTTCTGTTTGTTTGGAATCTGTCATCTGCTAAACCGATTTAATTTATACGTACTTTGGTTGTCTAGATATTTTCATAGAAATCAATACAATATGTTAACATACTTAACAGACTGCCGTTCACAGTGTAGTACAATCACCAGGAAATAAATAGAGCAGAATCATTAGCAAATCAGTTCAGCTTTGTAATTGGGGGCGGCTGTGGCTCAGGGGTAGAGCCAGCCTAACGGAAGGTCGCCGGTTCGATTCCCCTGGTCTGCATGTCAAGGCGCAAGATACTGAACCCCAAACTGCTCCTGATGTGCTGGTCTGCACCTCGCATGGCAGCCACCGCCATCAGTGTATGAATGTATGAATTATTGTCAGTTGCTTTGGACAAAAGCGTCTGATAAATGTCCTGAATGTAAATGTAAATGTATTCAGGCTGACCTTATTATCTTATAACAGCTGAAGCTCTGTAATAAATCCCGTCTCTTACATAGAACATGGCTCTGCAAACTTGTGAAGACCAGGTGATCTGTTTAGTTCAGGTGCAGGTACTTACCTTGTCTCGCGGGCTGTTGGTGCTGTCCTGCAGACACACACACACACACACACAGAGTTTTATCAGGGATCCTATCAAGCTAAAATCAATTTAGAGCTTAATTGTCCCTGAATCATAAAACATGAAATGAGCTCACCTTCAGGTCCTCTTGTGAGCCAAAGACGCAAAGTGTCTCGTGGAGAGCAGCTCAGATGAGTAAATAGTGTGCATGTGCAATCATGGGTGTGATTTGGTTTCACCAAGGAGGCATCCACTGAGATTTCAGTTCCTGTAACCATGACAATGCTAATTGTACTGGTGAGAGCATTCAAAACAACACAGTCGTCAATTATGACACTCTCACACACACACAGGTCATGTTTCAGACGATGGTGTAATTAGTACCCACAGGCCCTCTGTTCAATGCTCCCTCATTCAACACAGCGCTCAGCTCCTATATCCGTCCATACAACCCCAGCTTGGATTACACTGGTTAAGTTTAAGCCTTTCTCTTCTGCTTTGGTCAGTTGCTTGGTTTTCAGGGCTTCACCGTGTTGTTCCTCTTAGAGATTTTTAACTCTACCTCCCGACGAAAGCTTCATTCACTGCATGTGGTGCGAATTCATGTCAAGGGTCAATCAGCTGTTTGTCACCAAGAGGAACAGCAAACAAGTCAGACACAGACACTGGTCAAAAACAGCTCATCTTTTATTCTTTATGATGTGGTACAGTAAGGAAGAACAGCAGCAGCAGCGGCGGCTCTGTGGGCAGGAGTGAACAACAGTGAGACTGACAGTGACAGTCAGGTGAACACAGTGTATTGATAGACGAACAGATGAACCCTGACCCTTCTCTGCGGCAGCCGCACTCGTGCTCCTCAGAGGCGGCTGGGTTCCGACATGTTGGAATTATTCTTCTGTTTTCAAGTCAGCACCTCAAGTGACGTATTTTAATTTAGTGACCCTACAGGAGTGAATGACAGCACCTAGAGAGGCTACTTTTCACAGCACGTACATCACCTCTACAAATCCTACTCCTGATGTCTTCCCGAGGAAAGTTTCTGGGATTTCTCTGAACGAAAACTGCATCATTTAAAAAAAAAAAAACATTCCGTAATCGTTTAAAAATGTGTTTGTGCCAGCTTTTCCAGAGACAAACGAGGAGACACACGGCAGTTTCATCCTTGTGTGTCCATGAAAGAAATAGAGAATTATTTTATCCAAAAGACTATATGAGAGCAGGGACAAACAGCTGACCTTCCACCTCCTCTGCTGGATTATTTATAGGTTGAGCCAGAATTCTGACTTTAAAGATTCAGACTTCTAAGAAAAAATGAAAAAAAAAATGGAATGTTTTTTTGAGTGGCCCTAATCCTCTTCGTCAGTCGAGTCACTCAGCAGTTCTTTATCAAGAAATAACTCAAGTGCATATCGATTTATTTTTCATATTGAGAATGGCTCTCTGCAAAGTGACTTTAATTAAAAATAAAAATAATATTCTTATTGGATATATACGTACCTCTATTAATAGGATACACCTAAATACTCACTGGTGCAGCCAACACTTGTCAAAGTCACATAATTAGGTAAATGGAGACCATCTGAGTGTAGTCAAGGGGTTGTAGAATAAATAGGCCTGTCCCTGGAGTGTAAAGCTTGTGGTTTTGTCAGTATTGTTGCATGAAGACTCAGAACGTTTCAAGCTAGTCTGTAAAATGGTAAGGAAGGAGAAGGTGCGGCACAGCACCGACCTGACAGGGCTGAATATTCATGCAAACGATGATTCTCTCTTTAATATTTATTAAAAAATCAAACAAAATTTAGAGACATTGGTTTTCAGTTTGGCATGAAAAGATATTTTTCTGTTGATAAAAGTAAAACTTGTTTTTGTTTTTTACTGTAATTTAATGTTGTGAGACAATAAAGTGGAAACATTGTATCCTGACCTTCTCATCACACTTGGGGAAAGTCTACACAGAAAGTACTGGACAGTAAGAATCCAAATCCAAAATGTTAAAGCGAATTGTATACATCAGAGACTGTTTCCGGCTGTTGGGGGGTGATACTGCATGTGTGAAATGAGTGACTCCAGAGGAACCTGACCGAGTGATGTCACATCCAGTCAGCGCAGGTTTGGGCTGATGACTACAGTGGGACACTGAAGTCGAAAGAAATAAGCTCACCTGAGCTCCATAACCTGCTCCTCTGCTCTGCTGCAGGCTACATTAGCCACTAATAGCATCACACACTCAACAGCAGTTGAATTGCATTGTGGGTAATGTAGGAGCCATGTTTTGATAAGGAAGGACAATGCATTGAATGAAAGGTGATATCTCTGGTTGTGCGTTGGCTGCACCTCATAAGTTTCAGTCATAGCATTGCCTGTTCATTTAAACAGTTTAAGGCTCGGACGCAAAAATACTATTATGTTTCACTGTTATATTTTCAAAACGAGGGAACAAATTGAAAAGGATGGAGGTGAGACAGTGACCACAGGCTGACCTTTGACACCAGTGATAGGAGGAAGACTAACAGGGTTCAAATCAATGTCGTGAGGCCTTACATTGCTAGCAGCAGGTTTTTGTTCAGCACCAATATGAATGTAATGTGACCTTTGGTACCAGTGGTTTATGTTAAGGTGTTGAGGTGAGAGGTTACAGTTCAGACATCAGGGTCTCGGCGCCTTACAGGACTGACAGCAGGCCTTTCTGTAGTACCAGTGGGAGCACAGCTTCACTTTCAGGACCAAGGCACAGTTGGCTGTTGGTTTGTCTTGACAGGAGTCGTCTACTGCTACTGATGCTGCCGGGGCCGCTGCTGGAGAGACGGACACAAGCCAAAATCAGTCGGAAATTTAATTAAAAAGGTCTAAATGTGTCATTAACATCATTAAGGCACTGAGGGAAAACCCTTCCTCACAGTGACACATGTATGAGATGATGTATGGCCCGCTGATGGGTGAACGATGAAAGTGTGCTGAAGGATTGCATCACCTACAGTACCTACGCACACTGCATTTGTTTGTGTACCTGGGGCCTCTGTCGGACAGCTCTGGATCTGACAGCTCTGTCGGGCTTCTGGCCTGAGGGCAGAGTCGCAGCTGTGGCCCCTGGTTACCAGCTCCTCCCCCTGATAACACTTCACTTCTCGAACCTGGACGCCACTCCCACAGGTCTTGCTGCACTGAGGGCGCATGAGGGGACAGGACTTTTCATTTTTCTCTACATGGTACTGATGATCACACCAACAGACACTTACTTCAAAGATTTCGTAAGTATAGTATGGACACCACACACAGAATACGTCTGAAGGTGCTGGAATTTATACAACTAGTCAGGCCTGATTTGAGATCGCTGTGAATGTATACCAACTCGTTGATGAATCAGTGGTCAGTGGGTCACAAATCCCCAAATCCAAGACTCAATTCGATTTGATTTAAACCTTGTTTTTTCAGCCTTTGTTAGACTCACACACCTGGATCAGTGAAGACCCACAGATCATTGGTTTCATGTCCTGACAGCTGTCATTTATATTTTCAAGCTCTTCTTTAAAAAGATAGGAGTAATTTACAACAACAGCTCGACTTTATCCTGGTGGCTTTTTACAGGTTGTGGTTCAACAAGTTCTAATAGTATTCAGCAAAAATAAAGATTCCAGATTTCAACAGAAAACACCAGCCTTCAGTGATTCAACGCCACAAGATGTTACAAGATGTTACAAAGATCAGTTTCTCAAATCTGTTCAGAGTGAACCCTCTTCACAAACAAATCAGTAAAGGATCTCTGAAAAAGACAAAAAAACCCAACATCTGGGATACTGTCCTCTGGTACCAGTCAGCTGACTGTCATCATCGCACCGGAAAACAGCCTGGAGCTGCAGCTGCAGGCTAATGCTAAGCTAGCTTTGAAGTTTTTTTTTTTTATTTGCCTTCATACACCTTCTGAGTAGGAAGGGTGGAGAAATAAATTCTGGGAGAATCGTCGATCCTGATTTCGATCTTGATAATTTAAAATTGAAAGTTAATTTTGATCAATCCCCCCCAGGCAGACAGGCAGGCAGGCAGACAGGCAGGCAGGCAGGCAGGCAGGTAGGCAGACAGGCAGGCAGACAGACAGGCAGGCAGGCAGGCAGGCAGGCAGGCAGGCAGGCAGGTACCTGAGACCAGGATGTGGTGAACCATTTGGAGCAGGGTCTCTGGAAGCAGGATGAGCTGGTCTCTGGTTTGTTGGTTTGGTCACAGCTGCTGTCTGGAAACTCCTTGAAAACACCCGCGTCCAGCCCAGCACACACCACCTGACGCTGACGCACGCCGCGCCCACACGTAGCGTTACACTGACACACACACAGTTAAATGTAAAGCAAACACACACAGACAGAGGCTATAAGCACAGCGTTCATCTGTGTACCACACTTACTGACTGCTTCTTTAGTGTTTACCTGTTGCCATTCCTGTTCGACCCAATGGGGGGCGCAATCTCTGTCACCACAGGGATAGATGGCCAGCGGGCGCAGTGATTGGTCACACTGCTCCTCTGACATCACTATCCCACCTGAGGACCGACACGTGACCGCGCGCACCATCCTTCCCTCTCCACACACTCCTGAGCACTGGCACATACACACACATTTTTAACTGACAATCATCTCCATAAACACACAAACTGAGAAGTGTTGAGATGTGTGCTGTTGTGCTGAGCACATGTGTGTGTGTGTGTGTGTGTGTGTGTGCGTCAAACTCACAGGTCCCCAGTCAGAAACTGTCCATCGTCTATCACAGGGCGGGCCTTCACATTCCTGACTTTCTATTGGCTGAGACGACTTGTTACACAGTCTCATTTCCATGGAGCAGCGAACCTCCCGAGAACGAACACCCCGAGAGCCACAACGTGCTGAACACTAACACACACAGTGACACACAAACACACACATACAGTCATTGGATTTTTCCTCAGCTCAGCCGTCCTCATTAATATTCAGCAAACTGACGACAAAGGATTCAAAAGTTAGGATTCAAAATCTAGTCAGAGATGACTAATCGACATGAAGAACACTACAACTGCTCATGTGTTTCCTTCTTGATTCAGTGTTTATTGTTGACATGTCCTTCTGTCTGAAAGTTGTTTCTACCAGAGTTCAACTTCACACCCTTGGTTGCTCATGAAGTCTTCATTTCAACCACAACCAGCCACGGTGAGGCTCTGGAGAGCTTCAGTATTGCTCCTTAAAGTAAAGAGAATGCAGCTCAATGCCTCCTAGCGGCCTCCCTTTGTGTCATGTCCACCATATGGTAGAGGACGAAACGTCCCCTTTGGCCTGAGAGCACGTATAGGACTTCCATACACTGGTGCCAGCTCTGCTTTGACTCAGCAGCTCAGCCCAGCGTGGCAGGGATTTACCTTTCTCATGACAGCAGAGCTACCTGCTTGAAGGCGAGTCTTTAACTGAGGACATGTTTGTCTTGGGTTGTGGTCAAAGGAACAGGTGTAAATACCTGTCCTCACTGCAGTGCTATCGAAGAATAGCGGCTAACAAAGCTACGCTAAATTGCTGATACACATTTGATTTCCTATAAATTCTTTATGGGCAGTAACGCTTTGGCTTCACTCTGGAGGTGGTCCATCGTAGCACAACTTGCTGCGCTTTAACGTGGTAATGAACGCAAAATAGTGGTACGGTTTGACCTGGTGCAGTCAAAAGTGATGCTGATGCTGTTAGGGAGGGGCAGAGAAATTAAGCCCTGTGTGGTTGCTCGGGTAATTATTGTACTTTTTTCGGTATAAGATCTTGGACTTTAAATTCCTATCTAGTTTCAGCTTAAAAATGTATCTTTATCCACTGTAAATGTTTCTGTTAATGAGGACTGCTCGCTGAAGTGTTTCTATGTGTGATTATATGGGAAATGTTTTGATACAACACTGAAAACTTTCAAGCTTTTCATGGAGCCTCTGTTACCAGAACACACACTGGCTGTTCTTGGTTCATGGGTTTATGTATTTTTGCTCCTTTGACCGACATGATTTCAGATTTCATGACAACAACTTGCTATGAAAATGTGAATTTTGTTACCATGAAAACAAGAGCCATCAATGCCAACAACAACACTGCACATCCCACCATTAGACACAAAGCTCTGTGGCTCGCTGCATTACCTCTGACCACTCAGACACCTCCCACTGGGGTCCACAGCTCTGGCCGAGGCAGACCTTTCTATTGGCCGGTTTGTGCAGGTCATGTGACAAACACAGTGAGTCGTAGACCGAGGAGTCGAGACCGGGCGACAGCATCTTCCAGCAGCGCACAGTTCGATACTGAACGCCCTCGCCGCAGGTTCGAGAGCACTCGCTCCACCCACTGGTCTCCCATCTGAGGAGAGAGCGGAGACGTGATGCAGTCGGTGAGGTCGTCAGTGAACTGAAGAGAACAGTTTCAGGGATATTTGGTGACAATTACAGTGAGAGATGTCAGTCCTGCCTATGCTTTGAATGTATTAATATGTACTAGACTATGACTACTGATCAAAAATGTTCAAATCCTTATTTAAAAATAATAATGATAGATTACTGAAAATACTTTACACTGTGGCCGTATGACTCACCGACAGCATATAACAAGGTTTTAAAATTCATACAATTTGACTTTGATTAGTTTAAACAAAAAACCCTTAAAGATCTTAGTAGACTGAAAGATAGGGACAAAAAATCATCATCCTTGGCATTGAACTGAAGGATTCCAAATCAGAGCCTTTAGTTTAACAATCCACTCAGTCAGTCAGTACCTTGGAGGACATTCCTTTCCAGTGCAGAACTCATGCGTGGGCTCAGGTCTGGTCAGAGAGTCACAGTAACTGTCATCGACTTCAGTGCCATCGTACCGCACACACAGGGCATAGCTAGCAGTGATACCTGGCAACAGACACACACACACAGTGTTAACAGACAGGGAGCAGACACAGTGCACACATTGATTAACAACATACAAATGATGCGCAGTACAAAATGTGGACAGCTCTTTGTGTCTGGTAGAAGAGGATGAAGGTGAACAGGGATCACAGCAAATGAAAACAATGCAACAGACCAATGAGTGAGGACACAGAGCCTTTGTGGACGGTGCAGAGAAGTGATAAAACACAGCGACATGTCCTGATAGAAGACAATAATAGACAAAGTGGAGGCGCACAGCAGTGCTCCATTATCTTCTGTTAGGACACTACACTGACATTATCACACTGATACAGGGACACTCACCAAAACCAAAAACAGAGACGTGTTCAACTTCTAGTTTCAATTTTGTTTTGAATCAGTAATCCTTGAAGCCTTTACTCAGCAGTACAATGTATCTAAGTAGATTTACTCAAGTACTGTACTTAAAAGGTACACTGTGTAATATGTTGCCATTAAAGCACCAATAATGTTCAATTAAAGAAACACATTTAAGCGGATACATTCACCGATCAGGCATAACACTATGACCATCTGCCTAATATTGTGTTGGTCCCCCTTTTGCTGCCAAAACAGCCCTGACCCATCGAGGCATGGACTCCACTAGACCCCTGAAGGTGTGCTGTGGTATCTGGCACCAAGATGTTAGCAGCAGATCCTTTAAGTCCTGTAAGTTGCGAGGTGGGGCCTCCATGGATCGGACTTGTTTGTCCAACCCATCCCACAGATGCTCGATTGGATTGAGATCTGGGGAATTTGGAGGCCAAGTCAACACCTCAAACTTCTTGTTGTGCTCCTCAAACCATTCCTGAACCATTTTTGCTTTGTGGCACGGCACATTATCCCGCTGAAAGAGGCCACAGCCATCAGGGAATACCGTTTCCATGAAAGGGTGTACATGGTCTGCAACAATGCTAAGGGAGGTGGTACGTGTCACAGTAACATCCACATGGATGGCAGGACCCAAGGTTTACCAGCAGAACATTGCCCAAAGCATCACAATGCCTCCCCTGGCTTGCCTTCTTGCCATAGTGCATCCTGGTGCCATGTGTTCCCCAGGTTAGTGACGCACATGCAGCCGGCCATCCACTGATGTAAAAGAAAAGGTGATTCATCAGACCAGGCCACCTTCTTCCATTGCTCCATGGTCCAGTTCTGATGCTCATGTGCCCATTATTGACGCTTTCGGCGGTGGACAGGGATTAGCATGGGCACCCTGACTGGTCTGCAGGTATGCAGCCCCATACACAACAAACTGTGATGTGCTGTGTATTCTGACACCTTTCTATCAGAACCAGCATTAACTTCTTCAGCAATTTGAGCAACAGTAGCTCGTCTGTTGGATCGGACCACATGAACCAGGACAACAACTGTGTCCAAAATCACTCATTCATTCCCTACCTCCTGGTCACTACATAGGGATTCCAACATACTGGACTATATAGGGAGCTCATCGGCAGAAAGAAAAACACACTTTCGGACACTACTCAGGCGCCGTTAATTACTTAACGGCTGTCGCGCAGTTGAAACTTGAAATCGCGGAGATCAGCTCCCGCTCCGCGATCTCCATGCGTTCGTCTGCAGCGCAATGCATGATGGTAAATATTGCTTGGTTAGTGACCATCGGTTGTACACAACTTTTTGTGATGCATCGTGGGATATTTGAGCCCACTATATAGGGTATAATAATTCCCATGATGAAGAGATAATCAGTGTTATTCACTTCACCTGTCAGTGGTCATATTATTGTGCCTGATCGGTGTAGATCTTAGGTGGCTAGAATCTGTCTTGCTGTTGGTTCCATTTAGCAGTACAATGATCTACTGCAGGTAACACACTGAACAGGGACAGTACCTCATAGAACCGCACATCAAGTACTGCTTTACTTTAGTCTTTTCTGTTTGGTTAACTTGTACTTCTACTACACAGCATCTCAGAGCCAAACATTGTACTTTTACTTCCACTACATTTAACTGACAGCTTGAATTAGTAGTTACATGTTTACATACAAAAAACGTCAAATCTGATGTTCTGTTATAAAGAAACTTACCCGACAGTTTATACGAGAACAACTGAAATGATTAGTCAATTAACGAAAATTATATGGAAACTTTTTTGATTATCGTTGGAGTAAATTTTCATGTAAAAACATTTCATGGTTCCAGTTTCACAACGGTGAATATTTTCTGCTTTTACTTTGAATGATTTTTGATGATAATTCTAATGTATTTTGATAATGTTGAGGGTTGGACATAAACACAGTGAAGGTGACGGTTTAGGTGTTGGGTAAATGTGACAGCAATTCTCACCATTTTCAGAATTTTTCTAAAAAAAAACAGTCAAGCTATTAATGGAGAAAATAATCAGATGAAGAATCCAGAATGAAAATAATTGGTACCATTTAGTCAGAAACAAAATAGTTAAGAATGACTTCCACTTAAACCCACTACAACAGTCAAATCCTGCTTTCTATATAAAGCTGTAAAGAGAATAATACAGTATATAACAGTAAACAGTCAAAGGGAACATTTGTCTGGATTAAGTACTTTTACTTTGAATACTTTAAGTAGATTTAAGTGACAATCCTTAGAGGCTTTTAGTTAAGTGACATGTAATGATATTAATGCAGCCATGCCAGCCATTCAAACACTTGTATCTTCTATATCCATGGTAGAACATTCACAACTTGTTTTATGAAATAGACAATAGAATACAATAGAATAAAAGTGGGTGTTATCATGTTGATGTAAATGCGTGTTGTGCATGTGTTTACCTGTTGTACAGGTGGAGCTACATGGAGCATATGCAGAAACCTTCCAGCGATACATGTCTGCCAGACTAATATCTGGGTCTAGACCCACGTCAAAGTCATTGCTAGAGAGAGACGGAAACAGAAACACTTTTCAAACCTGACATTTCCAAATCATTTAATACAAAACCCTGAATGTAACATATAATACATATGTAATATATAATATACTGACAGAAGAAAATTAATGTCATTAAGTTATATTAAAAGACCTGCAGGCAAACCTGAACACAAGTGCTCAGATACAAGATCACAGGGCTGATCTCTATGCTTTTTAACATGACAAATCTAATATGATAGTGAATATATAATTGATGTGCAGTGCTGCTTATTATAAGCTATAAGCAGATAGTAAATGATGATTAAGAGGACTATAGGAGTGTAATACAATAAGCACTGAATGGAGCAGTTGAACATTAGATGGCATAATCGTTTGGTGAATTCAACAGGAACCTTCAAGCTGCTCCCTCTTACCTCTCTGTGTTGGCTGCCTGTACTGCAGACACCTGTTGCAGCTGTACCAAGATGGCGGTGTGTGTGCCTGTTTGTGTTTCTGTGTGTGCAACAGAGTGTGTATCAGTAACTGTGAGCATGTCTGAGTGCATTTCCAACTGTGGGTCAGCGTCTAGCTCTGTGTCTGTGGCAGACAACATCTCCACACGTGTTTCTGCTGGTGAATGTGGATCAGTGAGTGTGTGTTTAACAGAGTGTGTGTTGGACTGTGTCTGGTTGTGATGTAAGTCCTCCAGTAGCAGATAGGGGGCGTCTACCGGCAGGTCTGCAGAATGAACACTCTGACTGCCTGTGATTGGATGTAAACAAATGAATGTTGTATGATAGAATAAGCAAAATATATTGTTTGACAAAATTTCTGTTAGGCTCCGTACGACTTTTCTTTTGTAATAATTATAATAACTCCTGTTATATATATATATGTTATATTTTATGTTTGAGTGTACTGGTGTAATGGTCTCTTTACACGGCGGTCTGAAGTCAAGGTACAGCTACTCAAGAATACATACAATCATTTCTACCTGGAAAAGAGAGCAGCAGAGAGTTGTCTTCATCAGCGGAAGGCTCGTCAATCGAGTTGGAGGAACTTCCTAAATAAACAGAAAAACAATTTGAGCAAAGAGAAAAACAGAATACTGTAAGATAGAGATAGATAGATAGATAGATAGATAGATAGATAGATAGATAGATAGAGAGAGAGAGAGAGAGAGAGAGAGAGAGATAACTTTATTAACCCGCAAAGGGAAATTATGCTATCATAGCAGCGGGCATATTCAAATACAATCAAGGGTAAATAAAGAAACAATAAAATACTAATACAATAAAATGCTTAAGTAGCTATAAAATAAAATAAGAGGACTTAAAGTAAAATAGAATAAAATAAAATAAAATACTGATAAGGTGAAAGGTAAGAGGAACATAAGGTGCGAGAGGATAAGGTGCAGTATTTACAAAAATAATAATTTGTAAGTACAGTATATTAATGACAAACAACAAAACAATTTTGTTCAAGGTCAGTAATCATTCTCCAAGCGATGTGCTGTTTGGGGAGTCTAAAGCTGGAAGTCCAAACCATGGATGCCCCTCCCCCAACCCTGGCACTGAGTCCATGTTCTGATTGGTCAGAGTCAAGTCCAATCCATGGTGGGGCCTCCGTGGACTGGACTTGTTCTGGCATGTCCCATGGATGATCAAATGGATCAGGACCTGGGGAATTTGGAGGGCAGGTAGATGCCCCGAGCTCTTGATCATATTCCTCGTGCCATTCCTGAGCAGTGTTTGCAGTGTGGCACGGAGCATTAACCCTAACCTCGCTGGGGGGGCAACTTGTTAATTTCTGTTGCTTCTGCGCTTATTTCATGTACTGTGCTGCTTTGCTAGTGTCTTTACCCAACAGTAACATCTGAGCAACATCCTCACTGGTAGGTAACAAGGCTGTTATTACCTTCAGTCTGTGGCCCAACAGGTAAATTATGTTTCCTAACTAACGGCAGTGAATGTGCTGTTTTCAATAACATATGACAACATGCATTTTAAATGAATGAGATGGACACACTTTGAAATAGCATCTTGAAAAAAGACTTGTGTGTCAGCTAATGTGTGGTGCAGGGGTTTTCTACTGTGGTCGGCTTTATGACGGACAAATGTTTGTATTTCAACTCCATGGTTTGACTGTCAGTCGACTTCGTCACTGACGGATCATTTTGACACTGAAAAAGTCAGCACGAGCGGATTTTATGCAGACTAACGTCTTCTCAATTTTAAAAAGTTAAAGCTTGTTTATTCAAGGACAGATCCGTCTGTGACTCACGGTAGCCAGACGGCACTGGAGGTCCCTGCTCTTCCACATCATTATGGCTGAATACGTGACTGGTGACATCAGCTGGTCTGAAGACCAGCATGGCAGCAGGCGGTGGAGGGCTGGGTGTCCTGACCTCCCACACTACTTCTTCCTCCTCCTCTTCATGCAGCTGGACATCTGATTGGTCATCAGCTCCTAGCTGGGTGTTGTAGTGATGAACGGTCGTCAAGCTCACTCTGCTGTGGTTCATCGCTCCAAGTAGATCCCCTCCGATGTCCTCATTCACCTCGTTGTAGGTGAGGTTAAGATGAGAGTGGGAGGGGCCTGTGGTGATGCCTTGTACAGCTGTGATGCCGTGAGATGTGCGAGGGATGGTGTACTCGTAGGTGATGTGGGGGAGCTTCCCATTCATGTTATAGTACTGCATGCCCAAAGAGAGGTTAGTTACAGTCACAGGTTAGTTACTTCATACCGAAAGTGAAATCAGTAATCAACTCTGTGTGTGTGTGTGTGTGTGTGTGTGTACTACCATAACGTTCAGGCCCTGAAGTGTTGGTCCCTGGGCAATGATATACTCCAGGCCATCAGAGAAAACATTGCTCGGACGTCTGTATTTAAACACTGTTCCTGCTACGCGGAAGTTTTGAGGATTGTCAAACACAGTGTTTCCATTGAAGAAGAAATGGCCAGCTTCATCTGACAGGGCTAGATAGGAGGGGAAACATCAGGGGCAGGGACTAAGACAAGCTGATATTCAAAATTGCGTCAGAACCCAAAAACCCAAAGAAAGATGTGTCATTTACAAATTAGTAGTTTCTACAATGTGTCAAGTGGTTCTTATTTTGGAAAGACCAATCACCAAATTACAAAGAGTTAGGGAAGAAGATCAAAATAATCTTTGTTCAGTCGGAACAAATGTAGGCCCAGGTCATGTTTAGCCTAGCTTATCACAAATGGATATGTTAAATATCATTTCATAACAAAAATAAATTACTGTAACTGTTGATTTAAATCTGTTGATTTGGTTCTCAAGTTATTGACCTTAAAGGAGCTGTTGGTTCTCACCCAGGATGTTCTCAGTCTTATGTCTCTCTATGATCTGAATGTCTGAAGCTCCAGCTGGGATGTTGGTGATGAACACGTAGCCTGATGACAAAAACAGCTATTTTAAACACTGGCACAACAGTCCGTTGAGGATTGTCATGGGGAGCTTTGAAAAGAAATTAAATTAAATTTTTTTTTTTTTTTTTGAAGGTGGCTCAAACAAAATAAGAATTATGAAAAAACAATCCCTCTTTCTTCATGAAATAAATGGAAACGTGGCTCTTTTTGAGCACCAAGGTCACCCTCCTGGTGACTACACACACCAGCAGCCCACCACTAACAGTGTCTTAACCGAAAGCTCGTAGCATTCAGTGGTTGTCAAAAAGTAATGAAGAAGTGCATGATGGCAGCAGTTTGTTGGGGAAAAAATAGGTTGACATTTGGACCCACTTTTTGTTTTTTGATAGAAGCTGACTGGTGTAAAAATGTTACTGTCAGGAGACCCTGTAGCAACAAAATAGCTGCAAGGAATATTACCAAATTAAATCAACACAGTAAGATGTTTAATAAAGTTACATTACTTTTTTGAATGATATGAAATTATTAATAACCAATAGATATTAATAAGCCAACTATGTTTCAACTGGCAGTGGTATAACAACCTGTATTATTAGTATCTCAGTACAGAGGACATTGCTTGGGGTTTAATCAACCATCTCCAACTTATTGTTATGAAAAGATCTGTGCCGGTCCGCTTGGCCAGTACAAGTCTGCAGCTGCCTGCGGACGTGTAGTGTGAAAAGTATGTCAGCACCTTAATACGTGCTATCCATGCTAATGCATAAGGCTGATAGTCATTTCTTGTTGAATGGGTCCATGCAGCTAAATTGAGTCTGTTTACAACATCCACATGTTAATAAGACACAGCATTCTATGTAGGAAAATAGTTTTGGGTTAAAAAAAATACACACTAATATTAACACTTGATAAACATAACAGTGTCTATGTCACTGTCTAATCAAACATTAGTAAGCCGTTCATCCAGGGCCCTAATTTGATGAATGGCGTTCAAGTCAAGTCAAAATAATTGTCCAGATCAAAAAATGTTCCATGTTTGGATGTATTGCTCACAGTTTAACATCAGCGCAGACCCCCTCTGCATCACTTTGTGGCTAATTTTCAGCAGCAGTTCTTTTAGCCTAAAATCTGCTGGATGACATCTGAACTGAAGGTTTTTTGATTGAAGTTTGATTGAAATGCTGATTTGTTGTCTAGACTAAAATTAGAATTTTCATGATTTACTTTGACTGGGACCAGACTTGACTTTAAAATGATCAACACTAAGACTAAAGCTAAAATTAGCTGACAAAAATAATACAAATTGAAGCAAACTAACAATTTAAAAATCAGAAGAAGAACTGTAATCACACTTAACAGTAGAAATGTCATTTGCAATAGTCTCTGTGTAGCCACTACATTGTCATCCCACCAGTTCTAGGCTTCTGTTAAGATATTCTGCAAAAACCTGTCACGAACAGGGGAGATTTGTGGAGCAGGCTGCTGAAGGCCCAGATAAACAGGAAGTATAGTTGTGTGAGTGTACCTAAATTCAAAACCAGATAACTTGACTTCAGTCTGAATGGTATATAATGTATACTCATATGCACATCTGTCTACATGTGTGTTTGTGTGTGTGTTACCTAACTGTGTGAGTGCCTTCCTGTATGATCCAGAGATGCGCTGGCATGAAGTCCCGTTGCCTCCACATACTCCACATCTGTCTACTGTCTTACTGCTGTACAGCTCTCCATCACATCCTACAGGCTGGAGGAGAAGAGAAGGTAAAACTCTGAAGAGAATCAAGTTGCTCATCCAGCCAGTGGAAATGTATGTTGGGTGGTATTTAATACATTAAACACATACAGTAGTAGTAATTCTTACAAAGAATAATGACACAAGTGTTTCTTGTTGGGTTACCTGACATATTCCCTCTATACAGACTCCAAGGTATTTGGTGTCGCGGCAGAAGGTACCATCATGGGCAGGCACTAGCAGCTGCCGCTCACCACTGATGGTTGTACACTGCAGGTCACATGGCTTATTGGAGATGCTGATGTAATCAGCTACATGGGAAATGACATAATTAAAAAAAATGTTTTACTTTGTTGACAACACAAAATAGGATTTCTGTGTACTGTGGTTATCTTTTGGAATTGCCTGATTGCAAAGTTGCCAGGTGCAGTTTCAGCTGAAGGTGGCAGATGAGTAATCTCAATCTGTCACATCTGCTGGACTTAAGACTTAAATACTCCATGTCAGCAGCCAAATCAACAATTATCAGAAGACAATTTACTTTCATTTATTCAACAAAGGACACAATGCAAGTAGTAGATATCCAAGGGTAACTGCACCAATTCAACTCTTGGTCAATACCATTGCATATGTGAATCTGGCGCCGACATTGCCCATAATGCAACTTAGCCACTGAGTGACATCACTGGTGGCAATTTATCAGATAACATGCTGATCTCTGGAGTTCCCCCTTAATGCCCAGTGTAATCAGCTGTAAGGGTGGGGAGAGAGTCCACACCACTGCATTTCAGTTTCCTTTGACTGCGTTTAAGATTGATACCTGAATCAATAAAGGGACAAGACAGATGGAAAAAAGCATGACTGATGGGTGGATATTATACCTGGGTAAAGAGGTATCCACTGGTAGTATCTTCTTCCAAAAGCTTTAGAATTGAACTGGGAACACTGGTGCTGTTTGAAGCTGACACTGGGGCTGGGACAGGGCTGAAAAACCCAACAGACACACATACACACAGAAAAGGATACTTACAGCTTAAAGAGTGTTTTGCTAGTTTCTTTCTGTAAACTTTAGTGCTCTAAGGGTTTAGGACTCAGTGGATAATTTATCAGTATAGTATGAATATCAATGCAGTATCATACCTGGTTAGGGCAGAGCTGGTACTGTTTAGGAGAGCCAACACAATATGAGCTGTTAACATTCTGAGTGGTGGACAGCCTGAGACAGAGATGGGATACAATACAGGGTTTGAAAATACAATATGGTTAATATACTGTATTACATGGACAACATGGTTTGATGAGTATCAAAATGATGGCTGGGGCCTTCACAGTCATCCCGCCTCAACTCAACTGAAATTTATAAGCCTTTTAATATATAATGAATGAAATATTACCAACGGATATTGTCTTGAAAAAGTGTAATGTGTCAGATTTGTGATGTCAAGGTAGCTCCAGACATAATGGGGGACAGCGGCTCACCAGAGTAACTGACAACTGCTGCTCTTTGCTAGCTCTCCTTGACTGTAGCTAGCTGAAGACAGCCTCCTAACCCCAAACCTCCAAGAACTCAGAAATCAGTCTGAAGACAGGGGATACAGTACAGAGGTGATTTACAGCAGCTCTGACCAGGACTATGCTCCGGGGACGAGAAGACACAGCAGACGAGGACAGAGAGAGAGTGGAACATCAGCAGTGGCTGAAAGGACGTGGAGAGCTGGAATATTTTCACATGTTACTCTGTGAACTGAGGATTAATTTGGACCGAACCAGAGGTGACTGTGGAGACAAACCAACACTGTTCTGGGGTCTTTGATTCAGTTTGTGTCCAGTTTGAATAGAGTGTGTTTTATCATGAGTTAACCAGGTGATTTAGGTTGTAGTCAAAGAGAGAGACTTGAATTCAGACGTGAACAGTTGTAGTCTTCTGTATAGTAAAGAAAACAGAAGTGAGAGAATTTCCTTTCTTGACATTTTGTGAGTTTATTTTTGTTCATTCATTAAACTGAAAGCCAAGAGAGCTTGTAAAACATGGTGAAGTCACTGCTGACATTAATGCTGTCTCCCAGCTGAAACTACAGGAGCTGTCAGACTATCACCTCTTGAGCTACAGAGTGGTGTTAAGAGACAGGACGGGCCGGGGCTAGCTGGTTTGCATGCTAACATCAGTAGACATCTCTGTAACACAGAACAGAGACGTCTCTGACGGAACGTCAACACTGTTTCACACTCTGCGGATAATGTTAGTTCCTTTTTTGAATGTTTTAGACTAAAGGCCATACATTACATACTATTCCTTTAAGGACCCCAGCTCACAGTATTAACTTGAAATGATCAGATTATAGCTTCTATCTTTTCTTTTTTTTTTTTAAATGATGGTATTCCGATGGCAGGGGTTTTTGTGTCTCTGTTGCTTGATAGTACCTGGAGATAGCTCCAAAGTCAGGGACAGAAAGAGTTGCTAGTGGTATTTAAGTATTTCAACAAAGCAAGACTATGCTATCAGTACAATGATTATTATTATATTTGTAAGACTATCACCTCTTGAGCTACAGAGTGGTATTAAGAGACAGGACGGGCTGGGGCTAGCTGGTTAGCATGCTAACACCTCATCATCTCTGTAACACAGAACAGAGACGTCTCTGACAGAACGTCAACACTGTTTCACACTCTGCGGATGATGTTAGATCCTTTTTTGAATTTTTAAACTAAAATTCTGGCCCAATCTTCCCCCCTTTGATGTTAGTGAAGAATCAAATGGCCAGTAAAAACTAAACATGAAGGCTGAGCCTGTGGGCTGCCAGTTGAATAGCCAGAGCTAAGTGGGCGTTTGGAAAATTACAAAACCAGGGTGACGAAAAGAACAGGGAGAAATTCTACCATTCCCAACCATCTCTTTCCCAAACTTTTCTTCTGGTATACGTTCTGTTGAGCCCCAGCACAGATCACGGGACATCTCACTCATTCCTGTTTCTCTGTGGAATAAACAGTGATTCACTGACATTTAGTGCTTGTAATTAAAAGTGAGTTTGTTTCTGTAATGAGTAGCTCACAGCTGCCACTATGACCAACAAGTACTTGTATACACTTCTCAGACATTTGGATTTTGTGCCACATTCAGAGTGCTTCATACTGACTAATGCTAATGTTATCCCCATTACCGTCTCATATACTACTGACTACTTACAGACAGAATTATTACCCTGACTTGCTCCTTTGTTTAACATTTGAGCCCTAAACTTCCCCTTCCTTTTGTCGTGGTGAGCATTTCTCAACTTCACAGAGCAATCCCTGTTTCCAAGTGAGAAGCACTGCCTTCAATTAATGCTGCTTTTTGCAACTTTTCAGCAGCTTCTTGCGTTCGCTATAATAAAAAAGTTAGTTTTATACTACAGCCCATCTGATATATCTGCTGGCAGATGTTCTCAACAATATCCACCTATCAGTATCAGTATTAAACCTCTCAGTATATATCAGTGTAGATACTGTTGTCTAAATCATATGGAGACCTGTTTTTAGATTACTAACAGAAATAGATAAAATAGGTGATTTATATCTATTAAATTCCCAGTGAAGTTTAATGTTTCAGTGCACTGACGTCATTTCAGACAATAACGTTTATTGTTCAACTGTAAAATATCTTGCCTCCATTACTTATCTTTGTCACAACTGTAAAATGGCCAATACATCAATATCATATTTTTCTACTCCCCACTTTACTCTGTATTGGTATTGGTCCCAAATCTTGAGTATCAATCAGGCTCTATTTCGTAGCTTTCACTCCTGTATTTGTTCTTTTAATCAAACAAGATAGTACATATTTTTAACAGTACAGGAGGAAAGAGCTCTTTGTTCACTTTAAACCAGCTGATGGCATCACATCTCAAGATTCTCACAACTTGACAAGTTTATAAAGTTTGCATCAACACATAGAATATGTCTGCAACAGCCATACCAAGAAAAATCTAAGAGTGCTGTGGTTTATGGTCAACTGTGTGTGTGTTGGGAAGGATCTACAGAACTCCAACATGGAGTTAATGCATCTGTCTTTCATTACCATGTTAACTGCACCCCCCTACAAACACACCTCCTCTGTCTATCCATCTGTGTCTCTCTTTCTTCAGCCCATCCTCCTACACTGTTTATACGATGAAGTAGGAGAGACAGCAGGAAGAGGTAAGCTGGAGGTCACTATGTGAGAGTGTCACATCTAATTGGTAGAAGGTGATGAGGGTAGGACAGGAGAGGAATGGGAGTGAGAGAAAAAGCAGGAGGAGAGGCGAAAAGGGGAGGAGGCGAACAGGGTGGTGTGGAAATAAGAAGTGAAGAGGAGAGGGAAAAGTGGAAAAGAGGGGTAAAAGAGGCAGACATGAGAGGAGAAAATGTGAAGGAGAGGAACAAAGACAGGAGACAGGAATGGGGAGGAGGGGGAGCGACAGAAGGCCGATAGTGAGGGCAGAGTAGCGTTAATCTTGGTTGACAGAAACTTCCGCAAGTCTGACAGGGGGAGGTCAAAGGTAACAAGATGACTACAAACACACAAATTCTGTCAATGCTCTAACTTCCCTCTGTGGATGGCCTCGTCTCTACTCTCTTCCTCAGCATGTTACTGCTGAGAGAACAACTTAACATAAGTTCCCTTTCTGTCCTTACATACAAGACAAGAAGGAATAATTAAATACCTCAACTTTTTAGTCTCTAAATACTCTGGGCCCCATTGAACTGCTGGCACATAAACTGTAGATGCACAAACTCAACTGCAATGCAATGGACTGGTAGTCCACTTGTGTCTGTTTGGTAGTTTTCCCGGCTCCAAACAAACCCACTGGGTGGAGTGATGATTTGTTTATTCAGAAAAGACTGCACAGTGCAATCCTGGTGATCATTTTGGTATGAAGTTGCAATTGCACTTAAACCACCTCCTATCACAGACCTACAGCGATTTCAGTGACTGTATGAGCTGTGAATGTGGTTAAGGCAGGGTCTCTACAAGGCAGATTAATGGCTGAGTTTTATTAATGATGTCATGCAGCTGTAACTTCAATTATTTTTATCTTCTGACATGGTGACAGACTTGGTCAGGATCTAACAGGAGTGGAGCTTTAGTGTTCTACACACCAGACGAGCTGTGATGCAGGGAAACTATTTAGTATTCTAGCATCTGTCCTGACAGCACTGATGGCTTTCAGGGTGGCATTTTAGATACAAGTCCAAATTCCTTGTGCAGTCACATCTCACAATATTTCAGAAAGAGCCCTGCACATGAAAGCATAGCCAAATATATAAAAAACCCTTTCAATTGTTCAAATGCACAATTTGTAATTTCTACCACCATGAGTCTTTCAATCAAAACACAGCAGAAGACATTTGCATAGTTATTGTTTGGGACGAGCCGGGCAGGGCTGCTCAGAGCTTCCAGCCCTGAAAGAGAGAGTGGGTGCAGATCCAGACGTTCTGGAGGAATAAACACCTCGAGTCTCATGAGACCCTGCTCTGATCCGGAGCCGTTTACTGACGGAAGGAGAGCTCAGAGATTACTTTTTAACTTTTGTGATTAAACAGTGGATTTATCTTCACTCCTGTTTATCAACCTGACTGCAGCAGTGATCCGGAGGTGACCTCCATTGTCGGGTGTTTCTGTTCTTTGATGTTGACTGCTGACTGGAGCTGGATGGGAAATTTACTTTGCTTCATGAACTACGGGTTTCACCAACTAGTCAACTTGTTGACTACTATAACCACTAGTCAGCGCTGTGGGCAGCAGTCAACTAGTCGTGGACAAAATAGCCAGTAGTTAGCACTAGCAGTAACATTAGCAGCAGTGACCAACACACTGTATGGAGGAAGATGAGCATTAGTGACAGACAAGACAAGACAGCAGACAATAGACTTGCTTGTCGACTTTGTTATCAAGGGTACCAAGTATTGCTCTTTCTGGAATTGTTGGATAAACTAAATCATTAAAATAAATACAGAATAAACACTTGCAAGACTAACGGAATAAACCCAAGTAATGCAGCATTAAGTTACGTTTGCCGACTTTTTTCAATACTCTCTGACTCTCTCCTGGAACAGGCAACCCTCGGAAAACACACCAGTACCTTGAGTAAAGTAGTAGAACACAACTCAACAACAGTGTTTCCCACATATTAATTTATTTGTGGCAGCCAGACCGCCACAATATCAACATTGGCTGCACAAATTGATTTTCTATTTTTGGAGCTGCGTCCCGTTCTCACTCACTCAAGACAGCCCACCCGTCAGTGAATAGCACGATGTTATATACTCCAATACTTGTGGTTTTTAGTCCACCAACGAAAAACCAACGAAGAAGAGGAGGACTATTAAACACCATTGGCTTGACCGTAACTTCCTCTGCAAAGAAGACGGCTGGCCTCATCGTCAAGATCAAGCCCCCACAAAGAGCGCCAGGACTTGAAGACAGTTTTTGTCATGGTCAAGTCCTGTAATTACATATTTTTCAAGCACGTCTGTAAAACAGTAATAAAAGCCTCACAACCCCCATGAAATGACTTGGTTTACTGACACAATTTGGGCAATTCGGTCCAATAAAATTTGGAGAGTCTAGAAGAGCCATCCGATTAAATCATTTTATCCTCATACAAGTTAGCTCAGCGCTAAACCAGAAGTTAGCCAATTTGGTTGCCGGAAGTCCCTATGGCACTGCAGCTGACAAGCCACAATTAAAATCTGATTCTGTGGGGAAACACTGAACAAGTTATTTATTCTATCTTTAAGTCATTAACTAATCTAAAAAGCAGATAATAACAAAGAAAACATGTTGCCTCAGTATACAGGGAGGCCTACTACTACATTCATAGACTCAACCCAAATGAAACAGAAATTCACCTCGAAAAAGATCTCCAGCTAAATATCTAAAGCACTGCTGGCCTCACTTGCCTCAGTTAAGATCAGTGTTCATGATTCAACAATAAGAAAGAGACTGGGCAAAAATGGCATCCATGGGAGAGTTCCAAGGCGAAAACCACTGCTGACCAAAAGGAACACAAAGGCCCATCTAACATTTACCATAAAACATCTTGATGATCTCCAAGGCCTTTGGGAAAATATTCTGTGGACTGACGAGACAAAAATCGAAGTTTTTGGAAGGTGTGCGTCCCGTTACATCTGCTGTAAAACTAGCACAGCATTTCAGGAAAAAAACATCATACCGACAGTCAAACATGGTGGTGGTAGTGTGGTGGTCTGGGGCTGCTTTGCTGCTTCAGGACCTGGACGACTTGCTGTAATTGATGGAACCATGAATTCTGCACTCTACCGGAAAATCCTGACGGAGAATGTCCAGCCATCAGTTTGTGACCTTAAGCTCAAGCGCACTTGGGTTATGCAGCAGGACAATGATCCGAAGCACACCAGCAAGTCCACCTCTGAATGGCTCAAAAAAAACAAAATGGAGGTTTTGGAGTGGCCTAGTCAAAGTCCGGACTTAAATCCGATTGAGATGCTGTGGCATGAACTTAAACATGCTCGAAAACCCTCCAATGTGGGTGGGCCAATATTCCTCCACAGCGATGTGAAAGACTCAAACTCGCCAGTTTGCGCAAATGCTTGATTGCGGTTGTTGCCACCAAGGGTGGCACAACCAGTTATTAGGTTTAGGGGGCAATTACTTTTTCACAAAGGGCAAGGTTGGTTTGGATAGCTTTTTTCCCTTAATAAATTAAATCATCATTCAAAAACTGCATTTTGTATTTTCTCAGGTTGTCTTTGTCTGATTTGTTTGATGATCTGAAACATGTAAGTGTGACAAAAAAGCAAAAACAAAAGGGATCTGTAAGGGGGCAAATACTTTTTCACAGCACTGCACTGTTTATTATCTGTATTTGAGTTTTGGGACTTCTCAGAGACACCTCAGCCAAACACCTCCTTCTCTGTCCTGCTGCTTTTAATGCCTTAGTCACACTAGAAGTGCGACTGTCAGAGTCATCAGGTCGCTATGCTCTTCACACTATACAACTCTCTCGCACAGTCACTGACTTGCACACTACATGACTGATCAGTGACAGGCGGTCACACACTTCAAGATCACACATGAGACCTGACATGGGAATGACGTGGTCCTAACAGTGGAAGTTGTTTGTTTGCTGATTCGCAGCCTACTTCTAATGATTTCAGCCTCCGACTGTGCCTAGTTTGAGCTTCCACTGCTGCTTAAATTAGATGGTCACATTTATATGTTCTTGCACCCCAAGTGTGCACTTGCACTCAGTTTTCCTGAGGTCCTGAGTGTTAAAGCCAAAATATATTACATGCAACTGTACAGTTTTTTGTGAACACACTACCTCTGTATGAGACAGTGTCTCTCCTGACTCCTCACTCCTCCTCCACAGCTCCTGGAACAAGAGGACCAACTGGACCACTCCCCCCACCACTGAAACACCTCCTCCTGGATCAAAATATATACACAGTACAACAGTCCATTTAGCATGGCATTTCCACTTGGCAGAGGTGTAACTTCAGGTTGTAGTTTGGGGATTAGAGAATTATTAGATTCCTGCAGAATCTTAACCAGTCTTCATAAGTCAGACAAGAGGACGCTCTGAGGTGATAAAAACCTACAATGATGGGATCTTGCTGCCGTCAGTGTGTGGGCTTACAGTCAGAGCAATAGCTTGTGTGTGTTGTCCTAAATGTTAACTAGGGCTGCAAAAAAACAAACATATTGTGATTATCTTGACAGTTATTGGAATTAAGATATTATTCATGATAAGCGGTAAACACAACTTTTGCATCACAACTTTCTTTCACAAAATCTCAAATTTTCACTGAAAAACTGTTAAAGTCGTGATGATGTGACATTTGTTGAGGTCAGTACCAAAAAACATGTTTTCTTCCGTCTGGAGAACAAGATCTGTAGACCAGAGGCCTGTACTATGAAGTGAGTTCAACATAGCAGCAGCCAGCAGGATGTGCTTCTGTTATCTGGCTCCACTAACCCTAACAATCAGTGGTCACGCAAAGCTGGTTATCTGGAAAACCACATCTAACCATGAGTGCGTTCTCATAGAAGGGGAGGAAAAAAGCACACAGTCACAGCTGCTGAACCCTGGACAGCTGACAATAAAAATCAGAATTGCAGACTGTGTGACCACATAATATTATAATATCACTGCCCCATCAATAAGGCATGAGTAGATGTGATTATAATTACATTTGTGTATTCCATTAAATTAATGTGTTGCTTAGATGTATTCTCTTGCTGTGTGTATGAGATGGCTTATTATTTCAGCTGCTACCCCCGCGGTGACATAATTGAAAGCGGTACTCAATATCATATAATCATCATCAACATCATAAACGGGACTTGGCTTTAGTGCTTCATCTGTCTCTTAAGAGATGATATCAAGATAAAAAAACACAATAAAAAGGCTTTGACATTGCTTACAGCCACAGGAAAAATGTGAATTGATGAAGACGGAAGGGGGCCCACCTACAGAGGAGGACTGATCACGATCCACACACTGAGCTCCACAGAATATAATACGAATGGTGATGCCATGGAGAACCGATTGGTTCAGGAGGCGGTGCTGTTCTGGAACATAACCTGTTCCGGAGCAGGTTAGGTGTGCAGCACACCGCCGTGATGTACCGGAAAGACGTGAACCAGCTTCATAACAGTGAAGTTACCTCACTAACTACAAATCCTGCTTTGCATTGCAGACCTCAGAGCATCTCTGCAGCACTACACTACTTCAATATAATGCTGTTTGGTCACACATTTTACCTTTAACAGAAAATCACATCTTCATGTGATTTGTATTTTGCACTGTGATTGCAATAACATTTTGATAAATTGTGCAGCCCCGACATTAACTAACTCTACCATTAATCCAAACAGAAGCATGGAACTGGTGATACTTGCAGTGGGAGTAAACTCCCAGGCTGTGAGACTCCTCAATTCATCCTCTGCACCCCTCCATAAATAATAGTTTTTGTTTGGTGTCTCGCATAAATGGACTGCAAGTCTGTGTGGTTGAACGACAAAAAAATTAACTCTGAACATTCACACGTTTCAAAAGTGACACAATGAAAGATATTGAAGAACACACACACACACACACACACACACACTGTGTGAGCCCCATGGGTTAGAGTAAATTCACTGATGGCTACCTACCATAAAATTAGAAATCATCATTTTGGTTGAACTGAGCCATTAATTCACTGGCAAACATAACCAATGTTGGAATGTAACTCAGTACCTTTACTCAAATACTGTGATTAAGCTACAATTTTGAGGTACATGTACTTTGACTATTTACATTTCCTGCTACTTTTTACTTCTCTCCACTCATCCACATCTTGGAGGCAAATACGTTTCTTTTCACTCCACTACATTTATTTGATAACTTTAGTTACTAGTTAGTTACTGTTAATAAAGTATTTTTTGTGACAAGAACAAGAAGAAGTTCAAAGATGGCTGTTGTCTCATGTAATATCATAGTAATATTTGAACTTGATGTCTTTACTTTTACTGAAGTATGACTTTAAGGAGCTTTTTACATCAGTGAACATGCCCTAACCATCCAATAGTTCTATCTACTGACCACTACACGGGAAACTCTTTGAGGCTGGCTTGTGTCACAGTGAGGTGATTAGGTCTCACAATATGAGTTCAGTGGTCACATTCTACTGAATCTGTGCCCAAGGTCAAACAGTTTCAGTACCTCGGGTAATTTTTGCCGAAAAACATCTATTGATTTTAAGCGTGCTTAGAGGACGTGTGTGACGAACTTAAAACTAAACAGCACAGGTGTACTATTTTGGTAAATGGACTTGCATTTACAGTCTACAGACCGCTCAAAGTGCTTTACAACACTTGTCACTCATTCGCACACACAGAGATGCAGAGGCTGCCATGCATGGTACACTACCTATCAGGTGCAAAAAGGGGTGCTAGTTGCACGCTAGGTCAAATTATGCTCAAAACATTAAACTATAAATGCATATATGCATTTAACACACACAAGGTTGGTCGAGGTCACAAAAATGTGTTCTTGTGTAAAACTTTTGTATACCCAGGTATAAATCAATCACAAGCCAGTAACTAACTGTGGTTGTGAAATAAATGCTACAGAACTACAAGTAGAAATCAGAAGAATGTATAGTCAAGTATTAGGAGGTATTTTTTAATTCCTTGACTGAAAAATACACACAAACACACACCCATCAAGGCTCAACAGGGTCCTTAACAAGCCCACACAGGCTTCTTATTCTATCAGATTACCCTCTGGCTAATTCAACACACCAACACACACAAACACACACACACACACACACACCCACACAGTAATAGGTCCTTACTACCACTACCAAAGCAATGGCAATCGAAGTGGTAACTGTACATTTGATGTGATGACACGGTGCAACAGTGCCACTGAAATGTGCAAACAGGTTGTTAGACCAGCGACATCCTATGCAAAAGAGGTGTATGCACAACAGCATGCTTACACCCCACCCTGAGTATGGGTTTGCCATCTAATGGTGTGGTGATGTGGTAAGACAAAGGAACGCATGCTGTGCAGCACAGATGGTCTGGTATAATCAAACCTGATACAATCAAACATGTCTGATATTTAGGTTTAGAAATCTGGATGATTATATCCAGACTTCAACAACCAATGAGAGAGGCATCCTGGAGCAGCTGACGGTGCTGCCAAGCAACGGTAAACATTGTAGCTCTTAAAGCTAATGTTAGCTAGCATACTTCCGTTGACAGAAACTTAAAATCTCTCCTCCAGTTGTCTCTGAATAGAAAACCTGCGTTCACTGCATTTCTCCACTCATCCAGAGTCTTTTAACCTTCTGCTTCTGTTTTTTCCCTCACTGGACGTGGTACTGCAGCACGCTGTTACGCTAATCTCCATGTTTGTTTTGTTCAGAAAGACAGAGATTCCTCCAATGAATATGAGCATTCATTGTTATACAGTAAGTCTGGTCTCGGGCCCAATATACCTCTAAAAGTCTATGCAGTGCACACAGCCGTTAGCTGCATATAGCGTGGATGCAGCTGAATTAACCAATTGGTCTAGCCACGTCTTGACAGAAAACATAACGACTGCCATTTCAAACTACGTAACATAAATTCTAAGCCTAAAATAGAAAGCATTACCTCACTGTTGCTATGGTGCATTACGTTTGTGTGTAGTAATGTGCAAAGAGAGCTTTAACACTGTTGGAAGATATAACTTTCAATAGTCTGCCAACAAAGCATTTCAGATAGCATGCCAATGTTGTGTGCTCTACACAACTTTCCTTTGTTGCTGCTGCCATCAGCTTTATGTGGAGACAACTTCATGCAGTAACCGAGGCCTCTTTTAAGTTCACCATACAGTGGGAGTTGTTTTATTTAATTGGTGAGAATGAATGGACTGAATGATCAACGCAGTGCTAACCACACAAATAGGCATTTTTTCAGCTAGCTCTGGGGCATTCATGCGAAAGGACTTTTCGTGTGCATAGAAACCAAACACTGCTTATGTTTTAATAGAAGAACTGAGTGCTGGGGTAACCACAGCTCAGCAAGTGTCTGCAAACAATCGTTTACACAGCCTTTGATAATGCATCTGTTAAGAGTCTCAGCCATGAGACCTCGCGACATCCTGATAGGCTGGCTGGCTGGCTGTCACCATGTGATCTTCTTTACTCAGACGAACATGCAGACTGGGCGAGCCTTTTGGCCTTTCAGGCAGCAAATCAATATGTTATTTTTAGTCAGCTAGCTTGTCATTTAGTCCACAGTAAATTGTGTAGCCAAATGGTGAGTGAGTGATGAAACTATCCAGCGTTAAGCCAGAGATGTTGTCTGTCCTGCAACCTATGAGACTGGAGTTACACGTGTGCTTCCTGATAGCCACTGTTCATTTGACTGACTGTATGCTGAAACACTTGGCCACATGAAACACATAAAGAAAGACAAATGGATTTTCCTACAACAAGTTTAAAATTTTACCTTTGGAGGGGATCAGCGAGGATAAATCAACTTTAAAGCAAGTTTTCAGCTACATCCGCTGTTGAGGAGAACGTAGGGGGCGGCTGTGGCTCAGGGGTAGAGCCAGCGCCTTGCTTTCGGAAGGTTGCTAGTTTGATTCCCCTGGTCTGCATGTCAAAGTGTCCTTGGGCAAGATACTGAACCCCAGACTGCTCCTGATGTGCTGGTCGGCACCTTGCATGGCAACCACCGCCATCAGTGTATGTATGAATTACTGTAATTCACTTTGGACAAAAGCGATTAAAAGAATGCAGTAATTTAAAAAAAAAAATGTTTTGTGGACTTTCCATCAACATTAGGGTAATTAGATAATGAGTCCATTTAAATTTTTGGGTGAATTTATCCTTTAACCTGAACTTGAACCTGATAATAAACAAGGTATCTATGACTAGAAGTTGAGCAAAGCTGCTGTTTTCAGCTCTCATGTCATTAACAACCAGACGAGTTGAATGGAAGTTAATCCTCTCAAGGTACCTTAGGCAGGCAGACATTATGACAGGTCGTGTTCATCTCGGGGTTATTACGAGCAAAATGACACTTACTCTTCAACAGGAGCCTATAGTTGGTTTGGACAAAGAATCCACCAAACACCATTCATCATTTCTATGATTTATGTCATTCCGTGTTTATCGGTGTCTAATGTGAACACATGTTGGACAGCAGTTTTACAAGTCGTTACCGTGTGTTCCTTAACGCAGCACGCACACAAGCATCCCGCAGCGGCCGCTGAGCAGCTTCACTCCACTTCTGTACGAGCTGCGCCGAAGGGAACTGTGACATTCCCGCATTTGGTAACAGTTAGCTTACCTTCACTACACAATGACACTGTGGTTTCATGGTTGTCGGTCTACTCTAGTAGTTTAATTCAGACATTGTCGTTGTGTTCATTAAGTCTGAGCCGAACTGAAAAACGGCCCCAAGAATTAATTTAATGTGAAAACTAGACAGCAGCCTTGACGATAAGCAGGACAGAACCAAAGTGACAGACTTCTGAGCAAACTCTAACCCAGTCCCAGTCCCAGTCCCCCCTTCTTAACTTTGAACCAGTCTGCGACTGCATCGGCTACAACTTCTGAAGGTGGACGAGCAGCCATTCTGCGAGCTATTTACCTTAACGGGCCCGTTGTTGGTTAGCGGGAGAACCGGGAGGTGCAGCAGGAGGAAGGAGCAGACCGGGAGAGCTAAGCCTCCGTTACCGAACATGGTTCATTCATGTCATGGAGCGACAAACCTCCCCCTCCCCTTACCTCCGCTCCCCTCCTCACTCCTCTCCTTCTACCCTCCTTCCTCCTCCCACTTCGACCCCCTTTTGATGTAGCCACGCCCTCTGCGCTCGCTCGCGCGCACACACACGTTTGCACGCGCGTACCCCTCAGTCCATTCTTTACATGCACGTGAGGTGTATGCTTTGTTCCAGGACTGTTATTTGTTTGTTTGATTGTTTGTCTGTTTGTCACTGACCAGGCCTTCTATAGGACAGAACCAGGCCTTCTATAAGACAGAACCGGGCTGCACGTTTGACACACACGCTTCAGAACACAGAATTACCTTTGAGTTCGTTCACACAGGCTCAGAAGGGAAAAGACAAAATCATTTCATTTATATTTTGTTATGTTATGTTGTTATTGTGTCCATTTGAAGACTGACTCTCTGCTACCTTTTGACGAAATGTTGTGTTTTGTGGTGATGTAGTGATGTTCATAGTGTTACATACATGTGTCATCATAGCCTATTTTAAAAAAGTGACCCGCAGCTTTTCTATCCTTGACGTGGCTGCCGATGATGGAGCGGGATCTTCTGACTCCACCTGCAGTGATGAGGACAGTTGCAGTTGTCTCACTCTCCGGCTGACCTCGAGCGTCCACGTCAATTTCTAAAAAATGTTTTTCAACTTGTGTTTTTTGTCTAATAAGTTACCGGTTATGTCAGTTGTGAAAGCCCTGCAATAGGGCCATTCCCCTCTCAGTCCAATCATTTTAATCAATTACCGTTATTACCACTAGATCATTTGCACAGTTTTGCAGGACCCATGACTGCCCGTGCAGATGTATGTGTGTTTTCATGAAGCCTCAGAAATGTTTCGAGGCTCTATGATCCAAATAATTAAAACATACTATGTGATGTACATGCACAGTGTTTTCACACTGATGGCACAGTGTTCCTAAGTGCCAACTTGTAAAGTAATTAGGAGTTACTGTACACTGAAATATAGCCTATTGATTTAACTGGTGGAGTGAAAGACCTTCCAAAAACCTTCCCGATACCAGTTTTGGACGTGCACATCACCGCAATCACGGCCTTCTTATTGGGCACTTACACCAATAATCAATTTATGAGACAACACTAGAGCTCGGACGTCTTCTAGTGGTAACAATGTAAAACTACATCTTGCATCAACATCTATTACTGAGCAGCATGAGCAGAATCAGAATTAATAAAGAGGCAGGGCTGAGACTCAACAGGTAACATTTTTCAAACACTTCTCTACTTATCCTTCATTTCACTCATTTCAGTCTGCTGAATATCACATCCAGTCTTCTCCATGCCATTGCCATGCAATGCATTCATCGTTTTTCATGATTTATCTGTCAGTGTGTGATTTATCATTGTGGCGCTCTGGTTCAGAGCTGAGATGGTGGATTTCTCACATAATGTAATCTTGTATTGGAAGCTGTTTAGGCTGCCTGTTGTTTTTATCTGAGCACGAACCTCCATACCTTTCTGATCCGGGACCCCTGGCCCCTCTGGCATAGCGCATACATTTCCCAGACCACACCGCTTCTTGTGCATCCGCCATATTGCCTTCGCCTAAACGCGCTGGCTGGATCGGCTCGCACCCCCAACTGAAAATGTAAGTACAGAAACAGTAATATTTATTGCAAGTCAGGAATAATTCGATTTATTTGTCTGTATCTGTGTATTATGACCATTCGGACACTATTTTTTAACAGTGTAAGCTCTGGAAATAAGGTTGGTACAGCACAGAGCTCAGCTCAGCTCAGCTCAGCAGCTCGGTGCGTCGGCTCTTTCTCTGTTGTTGTTTTTCCCTCTGTCTCAGAGACAAATTACACTCACGACCCCCTCGCAATATTTGAGATATTAGCTTATTGTATCGTTGACTGTAATATTTAATTTGACACAAAGAAACTGCCTGTTCGTCTTTGTCCCGTGGCCACTAAATACAGGCTAAATCATGAGGTTATTTTGGCTCTAATTTTAGCGTTATGGAAAATAGCTAGCTCTGTGGTAGCTAGTTAGCAGTAGCCCAGCCCCACAGATTTAGAATTAAATCTGTATGCGGGGTCTGCCTGTTAATTGCAGTTAATTAGTAGGGGTCCGTGAGATGGAAAGAGTCAGATGTCCGTGCAGAGCTACTTTTTGTCTTGTGTTAGCGTGTAAAAATATCTAACGATACACAAACGGAGAGGGCAGGGAGCCATGTATCTGGAGTCAGTGATGGTACCACAGTAGGCTTTGTTTATGAACATCATCTGATGGTTGCGGTGCAGAGAATATCGAAATTTTGGTCAAGGCGTCTCAAGGTCAGTGTCTCTGTCGTTGGGTTTGATTTTCTTGACCTACTTAAGTTTATATGGTAATACGAGTTTGCCTTCAATCAGCGTGTCAGTGTGTTTAATATGGACCAACCCCACTTGCCACTAGTCTGTCACATGCATGGCAGCATGGCCACACAGCTGCAGAGCTGGGAGAAGATTTGAGACTCAGACCTGGCATTTTAGTTTCTTTTCTTCTCTGTTTGTCTGTAGGTAGAAAGAAGCACAAATAGCCGGGCAGGCCCAGTACACAGTTTGGGGTAAATGCCTGGTTGACTTGAAAATATTTTGCTCATGAATTTAACCAGCGCACCGCTCTAAGGTCTCAGGTGGCATTGACCAGATGCTTTGAATCATCAATTGAACTTAAGTAAGATATTTGAATTATTTAAAAACCAGACCATGTCAGTCCTATTTGCCCAGACTGTGGCTCTAAATTTGGGAAAACTCACCTCTCTAGCTTCTCTTCTTTTGTCACTTGGGAACCAAGAAGATCTATGTTTTCTCCTGGAGACAAGAAATATCTTAGTGCAGGGATTTCACTTTATGCTGTAAACTGGTCAAGAAAAGGTTTTTAATCCTAAACTTGAACTCACATTTAATGTATGTCATAAAAGTAAACACAGTTGAAAATGCTATAAATTACATTACATAAATGTATAGTGTGTAATGTGATCCAGTGCAGTAATCATGGCTTAAACAGGGATGTCCCAACATTTCTGAGTAGCATTAATTAACAAACAAGTGCATATTTAGGAGAGCAAGGGAGTTGCAATAGAATAAGCTAAGATTTTCTGTAAGTCTTAAATAAAGGTAAATTAAGATGTATGAGAAAGAAGACGTACTCAGCAAGACATGGATGAGAAGTAGTGTATATGTATAGGACACAAGTGCTACAGCCATGATGAAGAACAGATGTGTCTCATTCAGCTGTTCTGAGCTTCTTCACTGTCACTATGAGTAGTATCATCTCTCAAATAATTAATCCCTGAGGCAGCATACTGTAGACTTAAGCCCCATTTACACTGCCTTTTCAAGTCAGGAATCTTGCACTGATATTCCGCCTCACCGTCTGTATGAAGGTTACAGCAGTGGAATGGTGGGACAGTTTCTTTCCGCCTCTGATCCGCCACTGGAGGTAGTAACATAGCCACAACTACGTCTGTGTGAATGGAAACGCTGGCAGCGTGGGACAGGAGAGTGTCAGTCTTTTGGCGTTCAGTCACACAATTAAATAGATCCTTCACTCATCAAATAAAAGAGAAATGTCCCACACTTCAACCCAAAAAACACCAGTAATGTGGCAGCAGGTAGGGGTGTCACGATCCCGATTGTTAATCGCATATCGATCGAAATACAATACAATCTTGACCTTCGAAATCAAAGGTGGAATTGAGGATTTAGCCACACCCACAGTGTCACTTCCGGCAGGCGTGCCGAGAGGGGAAAAACACACACACAGCATGCCGTAGCGCGGCAAGTGAATTCACATTGGATCTGGCGTCGGGAAAACGCTGGTTTTCCGATTCATTTTTGATAAGGGAGGCCTGTTTTGTCTGCGGCGGTGCATGCCGAAAAAGTTGAGACGGTCAACTTTTAGTGAAACACAGCCCAATGTCACATTGCGGTAACTCGGGCAGGGCAATATGGCCTAAAAATTTAATTTCCAATTTTTTCACACCAAACTCAATTTACGACTTTAATTGATTTTTTTTCCTTCTCAAAAACAAACTGCAAATGACAAAGAAATTATTAAAAGCTTTGGTTTTATTTTAATGCTTTTATTGTAAACAAAATTGCCCTGCCATTGTAAACAGTGCACCTTCAAACTCACTTAAAAAACACGTGTCCCTTTTTTTTTTTTGATAAAATGCTTTTGTAAACATAAATTTAACATGTCAGATTGCATGTATAAAAGCAGATCAGTTTCCGTATTGGTATTGATAAAGTGTGAACATAACTTTCATTAAATACTTTATTTTGCAAAAGGTGCCTTTTTTTACAAACAGTATTTTGTATCCCTGAAGCAGTGTTTCCCTATATGCATTCTGCGGCGGCGCAATATTTGCGAACCGAACCAGTGTGAACAGATAAACCGACTGCGCGTAGCGAGAGCGTGTCGATCGGACGGTCTGATAACTGCACAGGTCCCTCACTCAATTTAGTAAAGAGAAATGTCCCACAAAGCAACGTTACATGACCAAACAACAGTAACGTAGTAACTGTAACTGTCTTTGGCAACTTATATGAGGGAAAAAAATACCGCAGATATACGTGGAGAAGCGTCTGTCCTCTCGCCTGTCCTACCAACTCTTCTCACATTTCTGCCCGAAAAACAGCGCCTTTCACCGGCAAAAAACTTTTACTCACTGCTTGTGTCGAAAAATATCACCGTGACAGTCAGCCCTCCAGACCGAGACTTCAGCAAAGTTTCCTCCAGAAAATAGCCTCCGTCCCCACGAGTGACAGAGTAAGGCGCGGCGGCATTAATGCGGCGTCTCTGTGGGAGAGGGGCTGTTCTCAGTGGGTCCTACCATTTCCGGATTTTCACCTACCCCCTTGGTTGTTTAGGAGCCTTAGCCCTAGTGTTGAGTGTTACGGACCAAAGGAGCTAGGATACTGGTTAAGTGCTTGGATATGTCCTAGGTAACTGAGTTATTCTTGATGGTGATGGGTCTTCGTGGTGCTCCTTCCTTGTGTATCATGTAGAGTCCAAAGATACATGGGATGGCTTCCCCGTGGTGCAGTCTGTAATATAATGGCCGGTCAATGGCTTTGTCCTTTTCGAGTTTTTTGCAGATATTCTACAACCTTATTTTTGTAGCTACTGTTCGGATCTCGCCTCAGAGTCTAATAGTTGTAAGGATCACTAAGCAGTTCAGTGACTTGGGTGTGGTAGACAACAGACTCTGACAATCAGAGCTCACACGTGTCCTTAACGACTCTGAGACTCTAACACACAGAGTTTAAAGGCCTGTAGCTCCCCTCCAGTTAGTTAGAACCGAAGAAGCCTCTTGGATGAGAGGTGACACGTCTTCAAGAAACTGAAACAAGTCCAGTTGCCTACAATACAGCACTTAGAATAGACTTAACTGAGAAAACAACACCCAATATTATATATAGTGTGTGTGTGTGTGTGTGTGTGTGTGTGTGTGTGTGTGTGTGTGTGTGTGTGTGTGTGTGTGTGTGTGTGTGTGTGTGTGTGTGTGTGTGTGTGTGTGTGTGTGTGTGTGTGTGTGTGTGTATAATCCCCAGAGAGTCCTACGTGACAATCACTGCCCATTTTATTGATAATGAGTGGGAAAAGCACTCCTACGTGCAACAAACAAGAGGGATGCACAAGAGTCATACCGGTGCTAATCACCGCTCAGAGAAGTGCACTCACCTCTGAGCATGCTGAGCAGTTGATGTTCATGAAGAAGAACATGCATATTTGAGAATGAACTGAAATGTGCGCAGGTTTACATAATACAAGTTACTACAAAGCACTGAGATATTCTCAGGTTTATGTAAAGTAAGTAGGTAATCTCTGAAATGTTCCAGGTTTATATCAAACAAGTTTGTCAAGTGTGTCAAGGTTTATTTGAAGACAAGTTTGTTAAGCTTTTAAAAGCACTAAAATTTGCATTTTTAGTTGGAAAGATATCGTGATGAATCGTTTAATGAATGTCTTGCAATATTTGACACACTGAACAGTAACAAATACTAGCTTCTTCTTTGTCCCTGTGGGGAAAGTCCCCAGACTTCCTTAAAAATGATGTCTCAATTTAGTGAGTTGTTGGGTTTGGAGAAACTTTATAAACTTTGAAATGCTGTCTCTCAGAATTTCTTCATTATTTGGGGCCTATCTTGTAAATTCAGCAAATGTTCCACACGAAGTTCTTTATTACTCTGTATAAAACACCTTTTGTCTGTTTGTTTCATTGATGTATGTGTTTATTTGCATGTAGAGCAGGGAAGTGACATCTGATCACAAGTGGTCACTCAAGACTTATGTTAAGACGCATGTTACTGTCCACTTGTGTTCGGATCACTCAGGACAGATGTTAATGTTAACAGGTCTGAACAGCCACATTGATTTATTTAAACAAGATGACTATACAGAAGGGTGTTCACATCAAACCAGTGCTCACATCTTTTAAATTATGATTTAATTAACTGATTCAGTGGCAGAAGGTTGAGCAGGTTGAGCATGTTGATCACAGGGTTGGTGATACTGCACTAAAAGTGCAGCCCATTTTTATTTGTCAAGAAAAACTCCCCACCAGTGCTGATCACTAGGTCATCATGACATCCCAGAATGCTGAGAAAATCTAATGACGTGTTTGTGTGTTTCAGTGTTGCAGTGATGACTCAGACAGTTCAGACCAATGGGGTTCAACCCCTCAGTAAGACCTGGGAGCTGAGTCTGTATGAGCTACAGAGAACACCACAGGTAATGATTCATACCATCCATCAGTCATCAGTCCATCACAGAAGTCTCTTATCAAAATCATTCTGCCAATGTGTGGACGGTTGTTTGTGGCAGACATGGATCTAAATCTCATGATCAGTTTTTACCAGTTCTACAATTCTGAGCACAGTTTGCTCCCCCATACTCCTGAAATTAGAACTCTGTGATGTGCAATATCCAAAATGATGACACAACAGTTACAGTGGTTCTGAGATTTGGAGGAACTAAAATCCTCAATCGGACCCATGAGCTGTAGCTGTATCACTTATATACAAGTCAACAGGTAGATGTATCTGTGTGCTTACTCACCTTCATTTTGATCTGTTTCATATGGGCACAGGAGGCTATCACAGATGGACTGGAGATAGCAGTGTCGCCCAGGTCCTTGCACAGCGAACTTATGTGTCCCATCTGTCTGGACATGTTGAAGAACACAATGACAACCAAAGAATGTCTGCATCGCTTCTGCGCTGACTGTATCATCACAGCGTTGAGATCTGGGTGAGTTTGACCATTCAGTGGAAACCAAAAGAGCCCTGTCTGCCCCTGTAGTACTCTACGGGTCTCTGATCATCTCAGCTCAACTAATCCAGTGAAGTGAATGTTAAAGAGAATGAGTAGTGCTGACCTCTGAGGTAAGGCAGAGTTTTCTTGAGAATTCTTGTGACCATCTTATTGGATCACTAGTGGAGGAAGCTAATGTCTGTCAAAGACCTGAATGATGGGGATTTACTGGAGCTTACAGTTCAAAATGACCTGTTTGATACGTTGTTATCGCTAAAAGGATATGTTCAGATGTTTTCACGTATGTCTTCAAATAGCGCTCTCATGCCCAGTACACACTGTACTGACCCTTGATTTGTTCTTCTTGTCTATTCTGTCCAAAAAAGGAACTTTTCCATACACGTGCTGGCTCGGTTTGACTCGGCACGTCAGCCCAGCGTGGCAGGGATTTCCTTTTTATATGACAACAGGGCCACCTGCTTGATGTACCTTTGACTATTGACACTCTTGTCTTGTGGTTGAATGAGCACACTTCCTCTTGTAGCACCATTAATAACCCTCAGCAGAGCTCCGCTTATTCAGTCAGAAAGATATTTAATTTCCTATAAATTCACAATATAAAACCCCCATTATATTTAGTTATATAAAAGCTTTTATTGTGATTTAGCAAAACCAGGAAATGTTGGGTTTTCACCAGCAGTAACTTAACATAGCTCCCGAAACAGCAGAAAGCAGACACAGTGAAATGGTAAAAAACAGCAGATATCGGAACGTACAAGCAGCGAAACAAGAGACAGACAAAAGAGATTCAGTTAGAAGATACAGAAGTACTGAGAGCTGAACACAGACTTTTAAAAACATCTTTCTCTCAGGTTTCCTGCAAAAATGAATCATGCAATCCGAACACACACTTGTTTGAAGAGGAGAAAAATGTCACCCACTTGGTGGGTGCTGCTTGGTTCAACTTGGCATGTTCGAACTGGTAATGCTAGGGCAAATCGATGGTTCATTCAGAGAAATGAAAAGGTCCCACAAGGGTTCCCTTTTTATACCCATTTCAGTTTAAATAGTGCCAGATACAATCCACAGTCCTATTTCTGTGCAGATGACTATAATGAGGACTGTGGGTTTTGTGCCCCATCACTTTTTGTTGTTACTGTTTTATATAAACGTGGGCAGAAGGAATGTAAAAAAAAAAATTAAACCTATTCTCTAAATATTATACTCAGGCCCACACAGTGTTCCTGTTGAGGTCAGATAATCAGGCCTGCTCAGCTCTGTACACACTGGCTCTGCACAGGCTTCAGTCATCAACCCTTAAACCTTGGACATGTTAACACAGTAGCCCCATTCACACTGCCCTTTGAGTGTGGGGATCCTGCGCCAACTCTCGAGGGGTGAAATTTTGCTCCGGCGCTGATACGCCTCCGGAGGTAGTATCAGAGGCGCAGCATTGGCGAACCGAACCTGTGTGAATGGATAAGCTGGTGGCGTGGAGCGAGGGCGTGTCGGTCTGACAGTCTCATAACTACACAGGTCCTTCACTCAACTAAATAAAGAGAAATGTCCCACAAAGCAACGTTACATGACCAAACAAAAGTATCTTAGTAACTGTAACTGTCTTTGGCAACTTATATGAGGAAAATAATACCGTAGTTATACGTGGAGAAGTGTCCGGCCTGTCCTACCGACTCTTCGTCACATTTCTGCCCGAAAAACAGCATCTGTCACAGGCAAAAAAAACTTTACCTCACCAAGTGTTTGTGTTGAAAGAAAATCACCGGGACAGTCCCCCTCCTGACCAAGACTTCAGTGAACTTTCCCCCAGAAAACAGCCTCCCTCCTCGTGAGTGACAGAGTCAGACAGCGTCCTGTTTACTGATGGCGATTATGTAATTATTTAATTTAGAGCGAAAAACGTAAGTTTGTCACTTTCCAGGATGTTTGGTGGGTCAGGATCTCAATCACAACATATTATAACATCATCCATATGGGTATAAACAGTCAGCGGGGACATGTTTAGATTGACAAGAGGACACCTGGGGAAACGCCTTGAAAAAAAACACAGACGTCATCATCATGACGTGTACCGTCACGCCCTCTTTAGGATCTGCAGCGCCGGCTTGCTGTGTGAATTGCACAGTGGTTCGTCTTTACGGTGGAGAATTGGCGAACTGCCGCTGCAGCGATAATGAGGCAACTCTGTGTGAAAAGGGCTACTGTTTAAACATAAGTTAATATGAGCGCTTACTCACAGTGTGCAGCTGTCTTATTCCTGTAAGCACTGACACTTTCTAATGTGCCTTTGACTCTAAAAGAGTTTAAACACAAGTAAGTAAGAAAAGTGTTGTTGATCAGGTCTGTGATGTCTTGCAAACTGTTCTAACGTACCCACATGTGGCTTTATCAAATAGTATGTCAGAGGTTGACTTTCAGTGTGTTGTTTGATTTCAACAAACCTGCAGAACAAAAATATGCATTTAAAATGTTTTCATCAATAATGGGATTCCACACTGTTGCTTTGGCATGATTATTTCAACTGATGATGGTTTAAATGTCTTTGCAGTAATAAAGAATGTCCTACCTGTCGTAAGAAGCTGGTGTCCAAGAGGTCGCTGCGTCCTGACCCTAATTTTGATGCTCTGATCAGTGAGTAACCACGGGGCTTTAAAGAGGCTTAACCACTAAACACAAAATCTGGACCAGAGAATTGTCCAAATTTTGTGAGTCAAAATGCCATGAAAGGTCCTAGAACTCTATTTCTGTGTATTTATCCTATTTCAGGTAAGATTTATCCCAGTCGTGATGAGTATGAAGCCCACCAGGAGAGAGTGTTGGCCCGCATCAGCAAACACAACAACCAACAAGCCCTGTCCCACAGCATAGAGGAGGGCCTTAAGATCCAGGCGATGACCAGGTAAACACAGCAGTCTCACACACTAATCACGCAAATTCACTTCAATCAGCCTACTGTAAGAAGCTGAATGTGTTTCTGTCAGACTGCAGCGTGGTAAGAGACACACGGTGGAGAACGGCAGCGGAGCGGAGGACAACGGAGACTCTTCCCACTGTAGCAACGCTTCTGTCCACAGCAACCAGGTATGTTCTGATGTTTAACACAGTACATGTGTACAGTGGAGACCTCCAGTGAACAGACTTCTTTTCTGCATTTGTTTCAAATGTAATGCTATTTCTTTCATTACAGATGATAATATCAGTTTAACAGTTTGATTGAAAGTTAAATCTTAACATCTCAGTATTTGGTTGGTCCCTCGTTTTTTCTTTAATGACAGCATGCACTGAGTTGCATGGACTCCACAAGTTATTTCAGCATGATCTGACAGTGTTCACAAAGCTTCTTGTGATGTCACAGACTGCTGGGCTTTCTCAGTCTTCAAGTGTCCCCGTGAGTGTTGAATGGAGTTGAGGTCAGGTGACTGTGGAGGACAGTCCAGGACAGTCAGGACTCCTTGGTCTTCTTTGGCCTTCAGTAGTTGTGTCAAAGCTTTGAGGTGTTTGGGCTCATTATCCTGCTGCAGTATGAATCCTTCTCCACAAAGATCAAACCAGAGGGTGGAGCATGTCTCTGAAGAATGGAGTGGTGCTTCTCCTCGGTCAGGGTGGAGTCAGTCCTGTGCAGGAGACTGAAAACAGCCCCAGACTTGAATCTCCCAGCACCATGTTTCAGTGTGGCTTCAAACCCTGTGGTATCATTCTCTCTCCTGTCCGTCTCCTTACATCCCCCCTCTGTTACTGACACTAATCCATCACTGGGATTCATCAGTAAACACACTTTTTTCATCATCCACTGTGAAATTCTGGTGTTTCTTAGCCCACCTCAAGTATTTGTCCTTGTTTCCTCCTGAGAAGTGGTTTAGAAACTGCTGCTCGTCCTCTGAGACACTACAAGACAGCTTCTTCTGACAGAGCGACTGCTGATTGGACTCTTGTGTTGTTTATTTAGTCAGTTCTGTATCTGAGATGAAGTTTCTTCTCTATCTCTCAGTGAACTAAGCGTGATGTATTGATCTTGTCATGGTGTGCTCACTTTGGCTCTGTCAGATCGTGCTTTGGATACAACTGATCCAGTTTTTGGACGCCCCCTATATGTGTTTTCCTTTCCAGTTACTGACTCTGAATTTAAAGTACACAAGTATGTATTTGAATGATCAAATACATGCAACAAGCAAAGGTGACAAACCTTCACAACACTGCTGGGAATCGGCTGCAATGTTGTGATCAGTGAATTTTTTTTTGTAGTTTCACTGGGTGCAATGGTCTAATTGTGGAGCCCAATTAGTGTAGCACTAGACCAGTGTAAAGGTGAGTAATTGTGAAAAAGGACACTGCTTGTGAATGAGAGCGATGCATTGTAATAATTATAGTTATGATAGCTTGGATTTATATTGCACCTTACACAAGACTCAAGGACACTTTACACAGTGTGTATAATCACTGGAACAGTTAGAAAACTACAGGATGTGAGTAGAGAATAGTTGAATTCTGGATCTTCCAAAGCACACTTCTCTTCCAGGTGTGTTCTGTCATCATGCTAATTCTGTGTGCTTGAACCTTTTCCTACAGGAGGCAGGTCCGAGCATTAAGCGCACCAAGACGAGTGATGACAGCGGTTTGGACATGGATAACGCTGCTGAAAACGGAGGCGGGGACTCTGTGATCGATGGCGGTGCCAGTGAAATAGAGCTCGTGTTCAGGCCACATCCCACCCTGATGGAGAAGGACGACGGCAACAACAGGTAGTGACACACATACAGCTCAACTACAGCTTAACTGGTTTTGGTTGTAGGGAAACCGAGGCACTGAGGACATTTAAAAATAAAATAACTGAGAAATCTGTCTTCACGTTTGTATCTATAGGTATCATTTAGATTTATTTCCCAAATGCCAATGAATAAACAGCATTTCTTTTATCTGGGCCTTAATTAAATGTTTCTAACGGCAAACATTGATCAAGTTTAATGATGACTACGCTAGCTACTTTGAAAAGCTTATGGGGGAGTGTTTGTTCTGACAGAGGTGCAGCTGCTGCTGAGTATTGTGAATGCGTGTTGCTGTGTTTGCACTTTTGTGAGATTATCAGGAACCATTCCCGCAACACACTCTCAAAACAAAGCACCTTAAAACGATGTTATTGCATTCACCAAACTCCCTATGAATGAACAAAAAGAGCCCACGTACTGTAGGACTGCTGAAATCAGTCTTGAGCACTTGAACACATCCATGTACTCATCAAATGACTGTTTGTGTGTGCAGTGTGGAGTTTGTCCCTCGCTACATCAAGACATCTGGTAACGCTACAGTGGATCACCTGTCTAAATACCTGGCAGTCAGACTGGCTCTAGAGGAGCTGAGAAGAAACGCAGAGGCCAGTCCTGTTAATGTGGAGGCAGCATCCGAGAAACAGTACACCATCTACATACCTACTGCTGGGAACCAGTTCACTGTAAGTACACACACACACAGTGATCATCTATGTACCAAATATGGCATGCACTCACAGCTCGATTCTCCTGATGTGATAAGGGGCATCTGTTTTTCCAGAGATTTTCGGACATGTCACAGGTGGAAATAACATGATGGATGATGATGATAGTTCCATGTAGCTGCTTTAGTTTCAGGGTCCTGCCGTTGCTCAGGATGGCTCGCTGTCACACTGCACGACTTATGACTCTTGAATCGAACAGAGCCAGAGAAAGAACAACTTTGTTAATGCACATGAATGAGGTAAACTGTAGGCTGTGATGAGGTGAGAGAGGGAAACCCTCATGCATGTTTCATCTCTGTCCTCAGGTCCTGAACGGTTCCTTCTCCCTGGAGCTGGTCAGCGAAAAGTACTGGAAGGTGAACAAACCCATGGAGCTGTACTTTGCTCCTACTAAAGAACATAAGTAGTGACACATTAAAACCCACACACACATACACACATGCATACACACACGCACACGCACGCACACGCCAGTAGGAAGTAAACACATGGACTTGGCTACACCTACACACACCGAAACGAGAAGAGGAATGTGTGTGTCTGAAGGAGAAGAGGGGTTGGTGAAACCCTCAAAAGGACTCTTGTAAAAAGAAAAAAAAACCTTGTTTTATATTCTCTGTATCTTCTGTGTCTCTTTCTATCTTTCTCTCTGTAGAAGGTAGCAGATCAGTACAGCAGCCAGCAGGGAAATCAGAGAGATAATGGACTCTCTCCAACTCCTAAAACCAGGGTCCATGTACAGTCTGAACTAGCATTGTGCTCTTTTCAAAGTACAAAAAGTGCATTGTACGAGGTTTCGTCTGCAGCAAAGGCTCCTGTACACTACGAGATTTTGGTCTGTACCTGACAAAAGCTAACTGTGAAAGAGACATGGGGAAACCTTGGGCTGTCTATACAAGTCCATAGTCTCAAATCTAACTGAGACACATCCACCAGCCGAGGACTCTGATGTTTGGAGACTGACAGCACACATGTCAGCATCTGAACTGTTGTCCCTTTCTGCTGCTCAGAGCATGTCCATAGATGTTTACACATAGACACCACATGGGCATGTGCTTTTCATCTGTACATGCCCATGTAAGATCAATCTGACATGTATAGAGGCAAAGAAAGACCATAAGTATAGGGTTAGTGAAATGTAATCACTGTTGAATACTTCACATTGAACACTGACATTTTCTACCTCCAGAACTGACTTTGCTTTTTGGATCTGAAAATGACCAGTAGAATTTGCTCAGCATCAGTATATTTGGTTTTGAACATTTGGCCCTTGAGTTTTCTGTTGGAATTTATAAATCCTAAAAACATTTTAGGAATACAATTACTTGACACTTAGGATTAGGGCCAGTCTGAAAAATTGGTTTGAGTTCTGCCTTTTTGTAAGGATAGAAGTCAGAATTCAGACTTCAATCTGAGAACTCTGACACTGTGTCCCGACTGCATGTTGGATACAAGATCAGCCTGATTTCATATTTTCCTATTGGAGAATCCTAACTGGCCACGTGCGACGCAGCGATGCGCAGCACGACATACAATATGATGTGCCGCTTGAGCCTCACATTGAATGTCAAGTCCAGTAGAGGAACATCGAAATATCAAAGGAAAAAAAATAGTTTTCTGTTAAAAAGTAAAAATGTAGGAAAATAGACAAAAGTCATCTGTCTTTTACATGTAATGACACAGCGTGAGGAAAAAGTCAGAATGCAAATCCAGTTTTCACAGTGGCCCTAATTGTCTTCTGTAGGTGTAATAGTCATTTTTAAGGGGGAAATTCAAACCACATGCATTCAGACAGTGAATATTTCGTTGTCCAACTTTACAGAGACAAGTGATGAAGTTTCAGTTGGCACAGTGTAGTGTAAAGGGGCCTTTGAGAAGGCAGCTGTTCAATGCTGTGTTGAATACTACGCGGTAAAATATGCGTTCACATTGAGGAAGCTGACCGTTTTTATCAGGCAGTGTAAGCATGTCCGGTTGGATAGTGATGTGAAGCTACAAAGGTAGAAGCAGGCAAATAGTTTTTGTTTTGTTTTTTTCCAGTAATGTTACAAGTGTACTCTCTTAAAAACAAAAAAACAACAATGTTGACATCTCTGTAGTCTTTAAATAAAGCTAGAGAATGGTTTGGTTTGAAAGGCTGCAATCTGTTTAAACTGAATCACTGTAACTTGGAACAAAGGAGCGCACCAGATGAATGGAGCTCTGGTCCCTCTTTGACCTCCATGCTACCAGTGTGAACGCATGACAACGATCCTGCTGCACCATCAGCAGGGCTCGTCTGGCCTCAGATGGTCAGGGTGTAGCGGACAGCGGAACAACTAGTCTCAGATTCACTGGGGAACCCTGATTGCGAGAACCTTGTAGCTGTTGTCTTGATCTGTTGCCTGTAGGAACAAACTGTCCTAATATCTGTGGCTGCTCTCTATGGCTCGTCCTTTTATAAATGTCTTTTGTAACACGGAGAGGAAGGAGTTTGTGCGACTGGAGTTGGGGTGGGGGTGGGAGGGTTTTTTTTGCAGCACCATAGACAGTCAGACCATTAAAGTATTCACCGTCTCCACAAACCTCGTCCCTCTGCTGTTGACCCACTCAGGTGATCATGTGTCACTGGAACATTTGCTCGCCATCACAACTCGGATGTAAAGAACAACACCCAAACTGACTTCATCTACAGCTCAGACATGAGTCCATGTGGTTTTCTTTTGTGTCTTTCAGGATGGACACGTTGGTGCAGTGTTTAATACAGTTTGTTTCAGTCTCCATGTAGCTAACTGAGGGGTCTCAAACTTCCACAAGATTAGAAACATCAGAACATCTGAGACAGTTTCATGTGTGTGACAGCAAGAGGAGTGAATGTGAGGTAAACATGTTTGTACCATGGACGTCTTGTTGTTTTACCACCTTTAATGTACGCCACATCTGATCTGTACAGAACACCATTAAGGCTACTGTGAAAAGGAATCTGAATTTTTCTCACTAATAAAATAAGCTCAGAACACGGATGGGAAAAAAGTCGAAATTCAAGGAGAGTCAGCAGTGAACAATCTTTTCACAGTGGCCCAGTCCTCGTCTGTCGATTTGTTTCATTACCGTCTGGACGAGTCGCAACACCAACACATCAGTGTGTTTCAGACACGGCGTTGTGCTTTCTAACTTGCCTTTCTGTTAGCAGGTGCACCAGATTGTGTGCATAGACAGCAGGAGGCTTGTTGTTTTTGTTTGTTTTTGAAACCGTGGCAGAAAATTTTTAAGTTTGCATGTTTGAGGCTCCTTACGGGTGAAAGCAGTGTTGTAAAGAAGATGGGAGTTAAAGATCCAATGTGTAGGATTTAGGAAGAGCTATTGTCAGAAATGGATTATAATATTCAGAATTATGGGTTCATTAGTGTATTGTCACCTGAACCCAAAAATTGTCTTCTTTACCGTAGATGTGAGCCATTTGTATCTACAGAGAAAGCACAGCGGGGGGCCTGCTGCATCACATGTTTCTACAGCAGACCGGAACAGACGAATCAAACGCCGCTCTAGAGAGGGCCTCTCACGTTTTGAGCGTACACCATAGGGCAGGAAGAGTGTTCAGTTGATTGAAATCGGCTAACCTCACCACTACATGCTACTAAATCCAACACACTGTTTCTTAAAGGTTGTCAGATGTAGGTAGTGCAGCTGCTACTGACCACTAATCCTACATGGGTGTCTGAAATGACAGCCCACATGAGAGGTGAAGGATCCCTCAGTCGAACCTGTAGGGCTCATGGTGACACCCACGCCTCACATATTTTAAGTTCAGAAGCAGAATCTGTTATTTTATTTCACAGGTCACGTATTTAGCGGTGCAGTTCTAAAGTGACTCATTTATTGGAGCCAACACCTGCAGGATGTGAGGAGCAGTGTCCGCTGAGGGTCACAGCAGGAAAAAGACGGATTTCACTCCCACAGTATTCAGGCGGTTGTCCTGACAATCGGCACATTCCTGGATGAACATTTTACTACAGTAAACAAAAAGAATGCAGCTGATTTCATTGGACTCAAATCAGGACGTGAGTCCATGTTTGTGAGAATCTTCCTAAATGGGCACTGCTCCTTACGGTCCTAATGATTGCTGATACTTTAACAAAATCCTCCATTAGCAGATGACGTTTGGTCAGTTGTCTCTAGTAAAAATGGAAAATTTGAATCTTCAATCATGGTTGTTTTTGTCACACTGCGATTTGAAAATGAACTGTCGCATTCTCATACAGTTCCTGTTCTACTTGTTAATGTGCCAAGTCAGTTAACCCTATGAGAGGCTTAACTGAGGAAGTTTGACAAACTAAACTGCCCTGATGGGAGCCTGTCAGAGGTCAACTGCTCGAGCCACCACTCAGTGAAGTTTCCCCCCTGTCTCATTTGGTGTCTGATTAGCTGTCTGTGTGTGTGAACTGTATATTACATCTTTCCGTTTGGACAATAAACCTGAATCTGTTTGTTCAACATGGAGCACACAGTGCCGTCTCTTCTCTTCTATTGTCTGCCCACTAAATCACTAACTATGAACTATGAACACTTACTTTTTATCACCTCTAAGTAGAAAATCATTTCAGTCTTTCTTTCCATATTAAACTGAATTTGTAGTATGGGAAATGATAAAGTTGGATTCAGAACCAAAAAGGGCAGTTTTCAGCAGGAGATTAAAGGACCAATTTGTAAGATATCTATTTTTTATTTATTTTTTTCACTTTAAAACATCCCAAAAAATGACCTGAGTGTATCAACAGAATGTGAAGACGCAACAGTGTTGAAGAGGTGGTAGTCCAGTAGGATAGCCCTGCGTAGTTTCAGCTGGAGATAGATAGCACTGTATACCAGCACTGAGTTTGCTACATGTCCTCCTCCGCCTCCACACTGTATCCGTCTGCAAACAGACTTCTGCCGGTCCGATAGCAGTTACGCTGCCCCCTGTAGTTTTGGATCTACTTTTAAATTCTGGCCATTTCTTGAAAATTACACCTTTAAACAACTTTGGTTGATTGACAGATCAATTACTTGCCTCTTTGGTGAGCTATACCAAGCAGAAGTATACAGTCTATAACATCCTGAAAACATCTGAGGTCATATTCATGAAAAATAGGACTATGAAGTGCTTGTTTTTGTTGCTGTTGATGATCCTGGTCTACCAACCACACAGAATGATACAGCTCAACTAACTCGGCCTCGAAGCAGAACTTAGGCTGACTTCAGCTTTCACTGAACTTATTTCTACAGATGTGCCTAGCGGCTGGTGTGAGCATTATATTTCCTTATTGGCTTTGATAAATTCTAGACCAGGGTTTCTCAATTCCAGTCCTCGAGGACCACTGCCCTGCATATTTTAGATGTGTCCCTCCTCCACCACACCTGATTCAAATGAGTGGCTCGTTATCAGGCCACTGCAGAGCTCCATGACGAGCTGATCATTTGAATCAGGTGTGGTGGAGGAGGGACACATCTAAAACATGCAGGGCAGTGGTCCTCGAGGACTGGGATTGAGAAACCCTGTTCTAGACATACTGTAGGCTTAAACTGAATGTGGAAATGTTACATTTATTGCCCTCGTTACACAGAAAAATCTAATTAGAACCCTGACTTTTTAAAGCAAAAAGGAACAACCAGTGGATAATCAGGTTTAACACTTTATTTTTGTTGTTCATTTCAGATATAAAAAAACAACATGAGCAGTACAACCCCAATGCCTTGCTACACACAACAATGTGGTGTAAGTAGAAAAAAATAGAAAATAAACAATTGATGTTCACAAAGTTAGAATCATATGGGAAAAAAAGAACTCCAATCCCAGCATGCATTAGGCAAAAGGCAGGGAGACACCCTGGACAGGTCATCAGTCTATGAGAGATCTTCCAAAAAATCTTTTCCATTCCCTCAACCTGGATGATGAGGAGGATTCAGAAGAGGAGGAGGAGGAGGAGGAGGAGGAGAGAAGCGTAGTGGAGGGGCAGAGGTGTTGCAGTGAGCCAGCAGAGGCATCAGAGCAGCTGTGAAGCAGTTTGAAAGGAGCACGGAGAGCCGCTTTCGAAACAATGTGTCCGAGTGAAGTGTCTGGAATACGTCTGTTCTCTCTGCATGGCAGGGGAACGTAGACAGCTGAAGGTGCCAGCACCTCTCTATCTGACCGCCAGCACTTCTAAATCCCAGAGGTGTGACTAATAGTTAATGCAGAAAAAAAAGAGGAAAGAAGAGCATCAGGAAGACGCAGAGCTTCAGTCAAAAAATAAAGACAGGAATCATATCCAGAAAAAGAAGAGGCTTGTCCTGCACTCAGCTCCGGCGGTCTTGGGTTTGCCAGATCATTGACTAACGTCTGTTAGCAGACGGACTCGGTGGGTTCTGGGACCATCAGACAGTCTTCCTGGCAGTCAGGACTCTAACTATAGAGCCCACTCCTCCCACTGCTAGAGCCTGTGGACACACACACACACACACACTTCATTTTAATCAAGGGAAATGTTATTCGAATTTGACCAAACCTAACCAGCTGTTCTTAGCGACGTGGTACGTGCTCGGCTGGGCAGTATATAGATATTATATTGTAATTGTGGTATGAGACTCTATGTTGTCTTAGATTTTGGACAACGTTATATGATGTGTCATAAGTGTTGTCTTTCTGGTTTTAAAGGCTCGTAACAGTATCTCAAGGAAATTGAATCGAACGCAACAGGATTTGGTTTTTGTCTTTGAAGACGTTTCAAAGACAAAAACCAAATCCAGTTGCGTTCGATTCAATTTCCTTGAGATAACTATGACCTGGATGAATGAGAATATTCACAGGCTCGTTACAGTAAAGTGAACTCAGCAGACTGTTCTACTTGTTCTCACACGTGTCTTTACCCACTTAGTCATTATATTCACGTTACTGATGATTATTGATCAAACATGTTAATGTTTATGATATTCAGTAAAAGTGTAAACAGTCATCAATATGATTGTGTCACAATATCCATATGGAGGTATTTGTTAAAAATGATTGTGATATTTACTGTAGTCGTCCAGTGTTTACGTAGTGCTTTGGAGGAGATTCAAAAATATCCAGATATATTTTGTGTATCACGATATAGCCTAAAACTATTGCAATATTATTTTAAGTTCATATTACCCAAACCTAGTTCGTAACTGTTTATTCATCCTTTTGATTTGTAAAACTGAGCACAATCTTCCTGCCTCTACTCCAACAACGGGCTCATTTTTTCATCTAAAAAAATTATTTCATTGATAATAAATCAATGAAATCAATTATTGTAATTGTCTTATTTTCTTTTTACCCTACTTACTTATTAACTACATACCTTTTCGTGCCACTGCAGCAGCACGGCGCTGCTGTTGTCAGAGGGCTTCTCAAAGCCTCTGTAGATGTATTTCATCAGCAGGTCCACTCCGGCTCTGTCCAGTGAGCTCACGGCCTTCTCGATGTCACTGCTCTTAAAACTGCTCAGCACCCTGACCACCAGCAGCTCTGCGCGCTCCTGCACACACACACACACACACACACACACACACACACACACACACACACACACACACACACACACACACACACACACGTAGGTGAATGACTTGGTTTTCACAGCTGCTGCAGCAGATCACTCTGACACTGCAGGATCATCTGAGAGTGTATTTTTCCATAGATAGCCCAGTTGTGTCATTCATGTCAGCATGTGATCTATACATCCAATCTTAATGGTAAACAGGAAAGTATGGTCCGAATGAGAACTGAGATTACAGATTACAGTGTGTAAATGTACAGTCACCGACACCAGAATCCCAAACGTTAGTGAAAGTGGTAAAGAGCTGTTGAGGAATCAGATGGTTTCTGAACTTTGCAACAGCAAGAATCGAACAAAGACAAAGTACCACTTTAGTTTGAGTGTAAACATGTGAATAGGAAAAAAGTAATACTCCATTACCTGTTAGAGGTGGAAAGTGAGATTTCCTGTCTGTGTTGTGATAAAGCACATCTAGGTGCAATAAAACTACTGTGAAGGTATCAAAATGGTAAAAAATTAAAAGAAATGCACACAAACCGTATTCAGAAACTGTGCCTTTAAACAAGCTATCAGGACTTCTGTACGGTTGTGATGTCACAACTATACTATCACTGCCCTCAGCCACACCCCCAGCACGACCTTACTTCCTAACACAGCCGCAAAGCTGATGTGAGAACACAGCGGGCAGTGTCTGCTCAGGCCTGTGAGGGCTGACCAATCAGAGCAGACTGGACATTTAGGGAAAGGGTTATAAAGAGACAGACACCCTCAGACATAGTGTGAACAGAGGTGCTGCACAAAATAATGTGTTTTAAACATTTCTAGTAGCCACCCAGAATAAAGGTATGAACCTGATGATGAGCATGATGTGGAACCTTAAAGTGCTCAAGATCATCCATCTGAATCTCATATACTGATTGTGCAGCACACACAGGATTGAAGTTGATTTCCTCTGTACTTCCTTCCTTTGCTTACGCACAGAGCTCAACAGCTGACAACACATGTGCTTCAGCCACTGTTCATATAGCAGCAAGAGCCGCTAATGATGGCAGAACTGCTGTCCATCCAACAGTGGCCTTTTCAATCAGTGCTGTGGAAGTTCACCAGCATTTATCAAGTGCTTTGGAGTTGATTTCAGTAGATACACAGCATATTAGCCTCAAAATATCACAATAGTCTTTAAAGGCCATATCAGCAAGCCTTTAAATCAAAGCACATTTTGTTGAAAATACCTTTGCGTTCTGGTTCTTGGTGTTGATCGGAGGATTCTTTAGCACGGCTTGGAGAGCTGCATTCATGTTCCCCTTGCAAAACAGCAGTCAAGGATTATACAATTCCAAACGACACACATACCTGCGCATTCGCATATTCAACTAACTGCACAAAGACATGAGAGGAACTGTTTTCTAGACTGCTACTGCTGAATGAGGAACCATTCCTTCATAGTCTCCTCCTGAGAGGCATCACCAATCCATGGCCTTCATGTGACTACGAGGAACATCGTGATTCCTCTGATGATTAGAAATGACCTGTAACAGCAAATGAGACCATCAGCAAAAAAGACTGCTATAGAGTTATTATTAATGCCTGTGCTTGGGTCCGATAACATCTCTATACTAATAATCAGGCACAAGCAAAGACCTCTACAACAGCAGACACCGGTGTCGTGTCGCTTTGGTCAAAAGGGGGCGCTAGAATCAACACAAACTTTCTTTTTAAAGTTCCCCCATGAATGAAAATCCCTCATCTGCTCACAGTGTATCCCACTGTAACCCCGGATTTTGTCTTCGTGAATCCCTCGTGAGTATTCATTTTTTCATTTCAGGTCTGAAGATAAAACAGCCAACCGATGATGAAAATAATCACTCTAAATTACAAGAACAGTTAACTTGACTTCCTTCTTTGTGATACAGTTACTCATTGGTGTTTGGCTCCAGCACACACTGCTAACACACAATGTTGCATTTTTCACGCGCACAACTCAAACTTGTTTAACGGAGACTGTGACGTGTTGACCCTGACCTGGACACGTCACAGTCCTCATTCACAGCGTCACAGAGCTGCACTGCATCATTATGAAACACACACTCATTAAATTAAAGTAGCGTTTTTAACACGCTAACGTTACTTCAGTGATAGGCGACCACACCCTCCTCTGAACTGACACCCGGAAACGCTCCTCTGACAGCTATTCACCGGAAATGTTCTGCCAACTGCACACATTATCCGAATCAATGTTCCCCGGTTCTCAAATAACATGATCTAACTATTTAAATATATTCTGATTATGTCGAAATAAAACGTTACTGCAAAGCAAATAACTTGCACCCACATCTGGTGCTCCTCTCCCAGCCCTCAGCTACACATTACATATGAGCTGCTGCTGGTTCTGGTTCTGGTTCGGGCACCTGCTCGTGTCCCTGTTTGAGAACTTATTTTCGTGTAGAAATAGTTGATTAAATCCAAGTCCAAAAGGATATTGTCTGAGCAAACCGTCCACTTCAGCTTCGTCCGGACCGCCCTGGTTCTCTCCTCCGTCCTCCTCGTCCACGAACTTGTTCTCGTCGTACTCATCTACGTCGACTTTTCTAAACCGAGCGGCGTCTGTATTTTTGGACATTTTGGAAGCGACAGTAAAGACTGGTTAACACAAACTCGAGCGTTAGGGAAAACCGACACTATCGGCTGTACAGTCCAGTTTCCAGCGCTTCCACTTCCTCACTTCCTCTTCTTGTTTTTCTTCTTCTGCTTCTTCTTTCTTCTTCTTCTTCGTTGGACGGGCTGATGGGTAGTGACCCAGCGTACAGCGCCATGAGCGCCACCTGACGGACTGGGAAGTGAAGTAGTAGAAAGGCCAGACAAACAACTCCAATTTCTGACATGTTTCTATAATTTCCATAATGCCTTCCTAAGAAAAACTTATGCAATGTTCCTTTCTGATATTAGAGCCCTTCTTTGAACAGTGTGGAGGCTGGTGGAAGATACCACATGGACCCACAGAACTTGGCCCGGCCCAACAAAGGTCTCAGTTTGTCTGTGTGTCACCTTCAACCAGTTGAGTAAACGTGATCAAATGTTTCCTCATTGGTATTTAAGAATCCGTGTGCCTCGGCAGAGGTATGAACAAACATTTTGGTGAGGCAATATTACTTCTCATTAGTTTGGAACAAAAATATCAAAATTATGTGTGTAATATTTGTAATAGGGATACAATTTTCAACTATGTGGTTTTGGCTGGATATTTCACATCTGAGCATATTTTTCTATGTGAATTCTACACACACTTTCATATTTGAATATTGAATGACTTATACTGATTCTACACTGTTATACAGTATTATGTTGAGATTGGGAAGTGTGAGGGGTGGCTAATTTTAGCACATCAACTAATCCTTAAAGCATGTTAAACTGCCCAATAGGCAAAATCAAAGAAAGTGCTTTACCTTTATGAAATGGTGCTAAATTTGAGGGAATAATCTTTTTTTAAAAATTTGATAAATGTTTTTTAATCATATCATGCAGTTATGACCAGTAGAGGGCAGAACACAAAACAGAGCCATGGCATGAACAAACCAAGCAAGCCTGCCACAGTACGGGGAGCTTTCTGATTGTGTTCATGTCAAAAGGTATTGATTATTGCAGCTTTAAACAGCTTAAATATAACATAAGCTGAAGGTCATTTTGATATCTTATAAGCGTCTCATACACACACACACACACACACACACACACACACACGCACGTATTTACATCTAGATCTTTTACAAAATTTAGAACATGGCATCATTTGAAACGGAACACCCGATTTCAAAAGTATAGGAACAGGCAGGCCTAATAGATTAGAGTGAATACTACTTCATATTATTTGCAAATCCTTTGCGTGGAATAACTGCGTCAAGCCTGTGACCCACTTCGAAGTGTTGTTTGCTCAGAGATGGTATTCTGTATACCTTGGTTGTAACCAGCATTTTTTCCTTTTGAGGTACTGTTGCCTTTCTATTGTTTTTTTTTTTTTTAAAGTATTTTTTTGGCCTTTTATGGCTTTATTGATAGGTAAGCTGAAGATATGACAGGAAATGGGAGGAGAGAGACGGGGAGTGACATGCAGCAAAGGGTCCCAGGCCGGGAGTCGAACCCGGGTCCGCTGCAGCGAGGACTTAGCCTCTATACATGGGACGCCTGCTCTACCAAGTGAGCTAAACAGCGCCCCGCCTTTCTATTGTTTTGAACCAGTCTGCCCATTCTCCTCTGACCTCTGACATCAGCAAGGCATTTTCGTCCACACAAAGACTGCTCACTGGATATTTTCCCTTTTTCGGACCATTCTCTGTAAACCCTAGAGATGGTTGTGCGTGAAAATCCCAGTAGACCAGCAGTTTCTGAAATTCTAAGACTAGCCCGTCTGGCACCAACAACCATGCCACATTCAAAGACATTTAAATCCACTTTCTCCCCAATTCTGATGCTCGGTTTGAACTTCAAGCAAGTTGTCGTGACCAGGGCTACGTGCCTAACTGCATTGAGTTGCTGCCATGTGATTGGATGATTAGCTATTTGTGTTATTGATTGGTATTGAAGTAATTGAACAGGTGTTCCTAATAAAGTGGCCAGTGAGTGTATATGCAGGCTTGATTAGTGATGAGGAGCAGCTGTGAGAACAGGTGAGAGGAGTTGGCTGATTAGGTGAAAATGGCTGGTGACAGGGCAGGCAGAAATGAGCAGGTGACC